>JASANB010001288.1:0-63872 GCA_030248155.1 Sabatieria punctata
ACCATTCAAACCAAACTTCCGGGCTGGCTTGCTCGGTAAAACAGCGGAAGATTTATTTGGCCTTGTCAAAAATGGAAAGTGATAAAGTATGGGCAACAACCGATGAACTGTTTACTAATGCCAATCTTCTGGAAACGCCTATATCTGTGTGCAGCTGTTACAACGATAAGTGGGTGTGCCAGAAGCATTCCCCAAAATGAAAGAAGGAATTATCCTAACATCATCTACCTGAACAATAGTAATAGAAAGCACTTTCAGGTGGTCACAAAATGAGTCTGTTGATGTTTGTATTAAGTACGCTGTTATTCAGATTATGTGGCTTCTTATACAGATGTTGGTGTACAGTTGTTTTGGTTGTATTGTCTGTCATGTAATATTAAATATTATTGCCAGCCATTACTCTAGCAATAGGATTATTTCACGGGGATAGGAAAATGTAACAGGCCCATAACCGCTAAAACCCTGGTATAGTAAATTTTAACGTTAAAAAATCCTATATAGGATTATTTAATACAACACCGGCGCCAGGACTGGAGCGGTTTGAATTTGGCGCAAGTTCAGACCGTTGCGGCGCCGTTGTGGTTACGGTATGGTGCGGCTCGCACACTCGCACCGCCCGTGCAAATTAGGGTTTGCCTTCTCACAGTCATGGACCACGGTATACACATGGACACGAAGCTGAAAATTCCCACTATACCACAGTTGCGCGACCCCGAAAATCGATCGAATCAACAAACTGGTGCCTAATCGAAGAAGTACAACGAACGGACAAGTAGTAGCATAGAGATATATCTCAACTGTGGCACTGCAGAGCAATAACACAGTCGGCACCAGAACGAGATTTTCACCAAAACAGAGACCAGATCCAGAAATTTGCACACACAACGACGAGATCACATAAAAACGCATCGCAGTCAATCCTTTCTAGACTTGAGCTTATAAGCCTTATTAACAATACCCATCTTACTAGAGCTATCAGACAACTTCTTGACAAGATTCTTGCACAGGCAATTACCTATTTTCGAAATCAAAATACGAGAAAACTCATGACGGCATGAGAAATCAGTGACTAAAATGTCATCAACTGGTTGTTCTTCTTCCAAAAGCAACAGCACAGCTTCAACGAAAGTGGCTTTAATGCTGCGGCACTGCAACAATGGCGAATAGAGAGTCTGCTCAGCCGTGATACAGGAATAAATCAGCCAGGTTTTCCAGCAAATTCCGAAGACAACAACGTTCCAAGCCACCGCGGTTGACCTGATCTATCAGCTGACCTATTTTTTGCCGATCGCTGTTCTCGACACTCAGCTCAGGCAATTCATCAACGTCGGTGTTCGGATCAAACAGAATGTCTTTGCAGACATCGCATTTTGTGAGCCTGAAAAGCGACCGCATCAAAGCACCGCAGACATAGAAAACAACGTTAGCGTCCGTGCAGTAATGGTCAGATTGGTTTGGCTGTCCCATTATTTGACCACCCCGTGCACTTAGCTCACCGGTCTTTAGTCGGCCACTGCCAGTCAACAGGCGAGGGTACCGCAAGTCTCTCACCTGTATTAACGTGGAATTAATTTTAAAATGAAGTTTGGAACAGTCTCACAGGCAGACCCTGAGTCGCGTCTTGGCCACGGGTAGTTTACGCTAGGTGTGTCACGGCGGCCCCGGCATCTGTGAGAGCGGTTGTTTGTGGGTTCGAAACCGGTCGAAGCGACTGGAAGTAGTCGACGTAAAGCCCAACCATGACCTCCGAAAGCCGGTGATGGCCAGTAGGTAAATGGGAACCGAACCGGCGCTGCCGTTGCACCTAATGGCAGGGCAGGGTTGTTTGTAGGCAGGGCTATCCCATTGAAGGGCTCTGAAAAGAGCGAGGGGTGTCCTGAGCAGTCCGAAAGGACAGTGGAACTCAAAAACAAACAAACAAACAAACCTCTTCCAATGAGCATCCAGAAAACTTAATCAAGGAAACAGCTCGAATTTGTCGTTCACTTCACTATCAAGCAGTTGCCGCGGAGCAGTCCAGTAATTTCGACGGGAGGATTGGCGATACCAGGAATATCGGCGTTCTAGTGGGTCGGAGTTGAATTTATTCAACAGAACACAGTCAAATCGAAGCTCGGTTAGGCAATATCTAAAAATACACATATACTTTAAGAAAATGAAAAATCTAAAGATCAGAAATACGCAAACATAAAAGAGCGATAACAGAAAAAACAATGCAAACGTAAAATATAATAATTACCTAGCAATTTCTACCAATGTCTTACACATGTGCTACGCGGCTAGGCTAGGAACGTCTCAGAAGTTAACCCTGGTTTATCAGACGACTGCCACTCATCAAGAATTGACAAGAACTGAGTGAGACTAACTAACTAACTAACTAACTAACAACAACCTATGTAGGTAGGCTATTAAACTAGAGACGAAGCCGCAAAGAAAAATACCTGATACCGGATAGTGCTTCGGATCTGAAAAATACCGGATTATCCGGTATTTTAACCGGATAATATTCAAAAGTTATAAGCGCTTCACGAAGTGGCGCCCATCATATTTTGGAAAAGTCCGTCGTGCGACCCCCCCTGGTAGATATTGAGCTAGAAATTCTAGAAAAATCAAATCTCTCTATGTCCGCTGCTTGAAATCTTGAATATGTTAACTGTGAATGTGAAACCGAGTTACTTATGCCATTTTACGTGTTAAAAAGGATATTTGCTGTTTATTACTGCAGCAAAACATTGAAATTTTATCGAGTTTTGCTTATCAAATATACAGGGTGTGCCAAAAAAAACAACCCAGCAGATTTTTCGCTGTAGCAACCGCAAATCTCAACCGATTTGAATGAGTCCTTTTTTAAATGAAAGATAAATAAATCCTTAAAAGAATGCTGAAATTTTCATTAATGTACTCTGCTTAGTTCCTGAGATATTGGCTCTCAAAATCAAAACAGTGACTTTGGCAGTGAACAAGAGGGATTATTCTGCACTTCGTAATAAAACGGATTCCTGCTACTGCTAAGGGCTCTTGGAGGCTTCACAGGTGACACAGAAACTCGGTTTACTTCAACACTAAAATATCATTAGCCCTAGCAGTAGGAATCTGCTTTATTATGAAGTGCAACAGAATCGCCCTTGTTCTTTGCGAAAATCCATTTTGACTTAGAAGGCAAATATCTCAAGAACTAAACTGTGAATCTCAATAAAAATTGCACCAATCTTTGAAGAATTTATCAATCTTTCATTCAAAAAAGGATTCATTCACATCGGTTAAGATTCATGGTTGCAAAAGTAAAAAATCTGCTGGGTTGTGTTTATCACTCTTGTTCACTGCCAAGATCTCTGTTTTGATTTTGAGGGCAAATATCTCAGGAACTAAGCAGGCTATCTTAATAAACGGTATATCAGTCTTTCAAGAATTTATTTATCTTTCATTTAAAAAAGGATTCATTGAAATCGGTTGAGATTTGCGGTTGCTACTGCAAAAACTCTGCTGGGTTGTTTTTTTGGCACACCCTGTACATACACAAACAATACTCAATATGTGTACACATTTTGAGTATTGTTTGTGTACCAAAATTTTCAATGTGTATGTATATTTGTATACAAATTGAAAAAAACAAAGTGTGTGTGTATACACAACAACAGTAGCCAGTGCCATGCCATCGCGAGTGGCAGAAATATAAATCGGTCTTTACAGTTGCGAGTTGCCGAGAAAAATGTTATCAAACAGAGATCAAATTACAACAATTTTGAATGCATGTGGCGCTCAAACCGGAGCAGAAATTGGAGTGGCCGCTGGATCATACTCGCATCACCTGCTCAGTACATGGAAAAACGTCAAGCGCTTCTATGCAATCGACCTATGGCGTCCTCAGAAAAATTACATTGACATTGTGAATCAAGCTCAGGCCAAATACGACCTCTACAACAAAACGTGGCAAAAGTAATGAATTAATTAAACTTATAATAAGCTGTTAATGACAATGACAACTTGTAATCGTCTCATAAAAAAACAAAATAAAACTGCTAAGTTCCTCAATAAAAAACATAATTTTCTTAGTTGAGGCTTTCTCTTTACTAGCCACATTTCCTGACATTCAAACAAATATTTAAACACTTTAGAGATGTGCTTGGGCCGACATTTTAGAGATGTGCTCAGAGTTTCTAAACAAATACTGATTCAAAGACTGAGAAGAGAGCATTCCGGAAAATTTATTGTCGATTTTAGGACAATAACTAAAAATATTACATACAGTAAACTGGGCTTTTCATTTCATTTATGTTTTTGATAAATTATTGATTTTATGACCGGTTTTAGCGTTTTTCTAAATTTAGTGGAAAAATCTGATTGAGTTTTTACAAATAAAAGCGGACCGAGTGTGGGAGAAAATCCTGGCACGATCGCATTTCTATACCATTTAGATTGAAGAAATGGAAAGACAAAGTAGTGATGCTCCGAATGAGCAGTACAGAAGCTCTTCCCAGATTCCAGAAGGAATCGCTTGACTTCATTTACATCGACGCCAGACACGACTACTGTGCAGTGATTGAGGACATACGGGTTAGAAGAATTTTGATCTTTCAACGTGTAAAAATAGTATAGTTTGGCCATTTCAGAACTACTGGCCTATTGTCACCCCGGGCGGATTGATGGCGGGACACGACTACGTATGGGCGAAAGGAGGAGGCAAAGTCAACGACTGGACGCTGTGCGCCAATGGTACGCGAGTGGATGGCGGAGTGAAGCGAGCGGTAGACGAGTTTGCGCGACAAAACGGACTGAGAGTAGCGTCGACCGGCTATCACATGACCAGTCCTAGTTGGCTGATGCACAAACCTGCTACGCTCAGTTCTACTATGAGCGGATAGAAATTTGGACATATCGTTGCTAGGATTAGAAAGGACAGGTAGTAGTAAGAAAAGAAGGAATGTAGACGTTTTCCATCAAATGAAATGTTTTGTAAGTTACACCGTACTGTACTGGTACTTGGCTGCAGCAAACAGCGAAGTGAAGCATTCTTGATCTTATTTATTCTTGGTCTGAGCATAAAACTATGTGTACGTTCCAACTTCCGCTACTATGTACTAACTTTCTTAACTAAACCAAACCAATATAAATAACTGGTGATCATCATAAAGCACCACTTTGTATCAATCCTCATCACTCGACAACAGGTCGTCATCGCTGTTATCACTATTATCATCATCACCATGATCACTGTTAGCCTCATCCCCATTATCATTATCACTGCTCAACTCCTGTTCCTCAGCATCCTCCTCATCACTCTCATCCTGATCACTGTCACTGACGACAGGATCGTCTTCCACATCAAAGACCGGCTGACCGGCCTGCTCAGCAATGGCCAGCTCCCCAGCCGACACCACATTGCTGCCGGCCACCCCGCTTACCGGTTTGACATCAAGAATCAGCTGCCGTCCGCCCTGCATGCACTTCCACACCCCTCTCTCGAGCACAATCCTACCTACCAGCTGGTGATGCTGCTCGTTGCCCAGCACAGTCACCATAGAGTAGCAGTGCTGTGTAGGCATTTGAAGAGTGGCCGTGCGCTGCTCTGCAGTTGCCTGGGCCAGGGAGGTAAGCAGCGCTCTTACCACGCTGATGGTGGTCCAGCAAGGGTAGGAGGCGTTCCGGTCGCTGGGCTCCAGACGCAGGAATGTGAGGTTGGGGAAGTTGGTGGGTATCTGGTTGAGCAGGTTTATGTTGGTGCGACTGTGCAGACTCAGTGACAGATGACGCATTGAGTGCAGTGCACTGGAGTCTCTGTTGTTGTCGCGGAACAGCGCCTCAATGAAGTGGTTGGAATTGGCTGCTTGCTTGAAGTTCAGATGCCATTGCAGCTTGGTCAGATTTGGGTGACACCTGTAACTGTGATTTTTAGGGTGTCAACAATACCTGAAAACACAATACACCCAATCCTTGCATAGCTGGGCGAAAAACTGCAGTTCAGTAAACAGGTACATTCCTCCAGTGGTGTACACAGGATTTTTGTACTGGGATTAAAATATTTTGAAGAGGCCACCACCCGATGAGAGCGAAAAAATGTTTGAAATATTAGCCTTTGAGAAAGCACATAAGAAAAGAGAAATTAATTACTGGCGTAGTAAAGAAAAGTGGAAACTAAAAGAATTTCTGCTAACGTTAGTAAATTAACGCAAAAAACAGCTTCCTAAACCTAATCACCGATCAACCTTTTTCGACTTTGCTGGTCAATTTTACTGGTCAACATCGATTTTTTCGATTTTTACAGCTCCTAATTAGTATTGTGGGACAAAAACCCAAATACCTGGAAACCCCAATATACCAGATGCCCACTACTAGTTCCTCCACATCACACTCTAGTGATTTTGTTAGAAAACTGTTCACAGCTCCAACCACATTAACCAAAATATTGATTACAATCCTAAGCATTCAGCTTGTTGTTGTAACTTTTTGTCCGTTCGGACTAGGAGTAGCCAACTGCTATTCAGGTCAGATGTACTACAATTTGAGGCACTCGCAGATATTGGTTGTAAATATATCTATTGTTGGCGTTTGCAGAGTTCAGATAACGCTGCTTGGAAAAATATTGGGTCGACTTGGAAATATACCTTCCTCCTTTCCGACTGCTGCGTAAAACCGCATGCACTTTACCCGTTGGTGGAGCTACCTCAGCTCATGCATAGACCGGAAAAAAATGGAGGACAAGTTTTCAGGGAATGGTAGATTTTGCAAAAAAAGTGGCCAAATATCTAAAATTCCTGATTTTCAAAGAAATCGCCAAAATTAACGGCGGGTGGGTAAGGCGGGCCTCGCTGGAAGGCCAAGGCAGGGGCCTTAACAGGGTAGGGCTAAAACCTCAGCGTGACCCCGGTCCCAACTTTCCTCACTTCCGATGTCCGATTTCCGACTTTCACAAAAAATAGCTTTTTCACCATACAGTCATAAATGGAACCCTCGCTAAATGGAACAAAAACACGTTTATTGGTTTAGCAAAGCGTTTTCCATGCAAATTTCCCTCATAAATGCAACATGCATCTGCATTTTCACCAAGTATTATTATTACAACTGCTTTTCGACTGTCTAATTTTCTTAAAGTAAAATTCGTAGTTTTGGAGCTGTCTGTCTTTTTGCATCTTTTACGTAAATCATACATTTAACAGGGGGTTAAGGGGTCGGCCGCCCACCTGACTTCGGCCAGACCCCCCCGGATGTGAACCCCCCTGAGACGATTTTTCCAACCCCCTCCGATTTTTCTAGCAAGTAATTTTTTGAGCAAATCATTTGCGATTTTAGACACAATAGTGCCAAAATCGCCTGCAAAACAGCACTTTTTAGCTGTATTTCAGACCAAATTAGCGATATTTTACCATTTTTAGCCGAAAAATAGCCATTTTTGCGATTTTTGGGCGTTTTTGTGCCCACCCCTTCCTAGAATTTTGGCTCAGACCCCCACCCCTATCCCTCTTCGGCGGATGATCAGTTACATGTATTCGAAAAAAATACTGGTATACGGGTATTTATTCGGCTATTTTTAAAACGTTTTATAATGTCGAAACACTGAATTTTCAAGACCCAAGGCTAACGATTTAGGCATCTCCAAGGTCAGCGTTAGAGGCTAGGAAATTCATCAAAAGCTAGGATTTGTAGTTTTTTGCAATTTTCTAAAATCATTTTACACTCGATTCTATAAATAATGTGTTTACAGCTTTCGATGCAGTTGGCATTAAAAAGAAGCGTTCACCTGAACAGGTCGGCCGCCTTTCCCACTTGCTCTCGACTGAACCTGGTCAGTTTGAGTCGGAACGAGCGCAGCTTAGAATCTTTCCTCTGCAGCGCATTGACCAGTCGCTTTGTAACGAACTCGTCCTTAGTACCGGCACAGATGGACACAGTCTGCACATTCCTACACACTCGCATAAAGGCCGCGAACGCATTGAGACGATTGACAGACAACTCTGCCTCTTCTTGAGACTGCCAGACGCCCAGCTGCACCGAACGCACCCGGTCCAGGCCGCAGTCGGTGAGAGTGGTGAGCCAGAACGGTGCATTGTCGTCCAACGCCTTCAGATGCACCTGTTCCAACTTGAAGGCACCTTTGAATAGCTGACATGTAACAGGTCATCCGCCGAAGGGGAGGGGGTTGGGTCTGAGCCAAAATTTGGGAGGGGGTGGGCACTAAAAAAACGCTTAAAAATCGGAAAAAATCGCATTTTTCGGCTCGTTAATTTGGCTGAAATACAGCTAAAAAGTGCTGTTTTACAGGCGATTTTGGCAATTTTTGCGTCTGAAATTGTGAAAAAATCGCAAAATTTGCTTAAAATGTTACTTGCCGGAAAAATCCTCTCGGGGGGTCTGCTGGCTTCAGTCGGGTGGGGGCGCAGACCCCCAGACCCCCTGTTACATGTATGTTGAATAGTATTGTTGGGCTTTTTTAAAGGCCCATTTGGAAAATTCATTATTTTATTCACAGTACGGAAGTTTTGCAGGGAAATGGCTGAATTTAGCCTCACATTAGCAGTGCAGTTCTATCAATTTCATGCCAATTCTAAGCCTAAAAATAGGTTTTGAACGGCAGCAGCCACTCTGTGAGCACTGCTGCAGGTAGAATATCGACTCTCAAGCTGTATCACTATGTTTGAACCAAACCAAAGTATCAGCTTTTCTATTTAAAGTAGTTTTTGACAGGGTTCATACGGATCAGGGTTTTCCAAATTTCCTGACTTTTCCCTGACTTTCCCTGACCTGAGTGCTAAAATTCCCTGACTTTCCACAAGCAAACTCACAAAACAGTAAATGTTTTCAAGCACCTAATTTTGTGATTTCTTTTGCATCGGCAGATATTTATACATAAACGGTAGCACATCCAATAATTTTCTAAAAGTAAAGGGTGAATTTGGTATTAAAAACTAATCGTATTTCAACAGGCATTGAAGTTAACAAGAATTAACAGTTTCAGGGTTTGACGAGGCCTGGTTGGGCCGCAGCCTAACCAGGGCGAGAAAATTTTGAAGAAATAGCTTTCAAAAACGCGTTTAAAAGGTAGTCTTGGCGTAAAATTAACAAGAATTAACAGTTTCAGGGTTTGACGAGGCCTGGTTGGGCCGCAGCCTAACCAGGGCGAGAAAATTTTGAAGAAATAGCTTTCAAAAGCGCATTTAAAAGGTAGTCTTGGCGTAAAATTAACCGGAATTAACAGCTTCAGAATTTGACGAGACCTGGTTGGGCAGCTGCCCAAGCAGGGCGAGAAAATTTTAAAAAATCCCTATAATTTTCCCTGACCAGATCTGAAATTCCCTGACTTTTCCCTGACCTCCCTGACCATTTTTAAATTCCCTGACTTTTCCCTGACCTCCCTGACTTCCCTGATCCGTATGAACCCTGTCTGATGCATCTCCTACAAGCTAAATTTCTAGCAACGAAAAAATTTCGAAATGAAAAGTTGTCATAAAAAAGCTTTTTTACAACTCTACCTTTGAAGTCAGTGATCTTTGAGCAGAGCATAGGCACCCAGTCGAACTCGCCGTCCGACACCAACTCCTCCGCCTCCAACACGAACTGACGCACACAGACGCGCTCCAGCAGCGTGTGCAGCGCCTCCGCGACCCGCGCGCGGAACTCGCAACCATTTATTAGCACTTTGTTCAGTTCAGGACTCTCATTGTTGTAATCGTTGAAACCGATCGACAGACGACTGTTGCCGCGCCAGGCGTTCGGGTCTCTTATGCGGTCCCGGAACTTTATGCACACCTCAACAAATACAGCAAAGATGAAAATGCACCCAGGGGTGCAGGGTGTGTACACCCCCTTTGCGATGGAGGTAGGGAGGAAAAATTAGACAAAAATAAGAGAAATGAACTAATTATGTACTAAAACTGTCTATTTTATTCCCAGAATACCTTCTAATGCGTTTTCAAAGGCTAAATTTTCAACGGGGAGAAGTCCAACCAGGCCACTTTAAGCTACTAAAACTTGTAATTTCTGTCAATTTTAAGCTCAGAATGCTTTTTAAACGCGTTTTTGAAGGCTAATTTTGTTAAATTTTCTCATCCTTGTTGGGCTGCGGCCCAACCAGGCAACTTGAAAATTTTACACCCCCCTTTTGCAAAATCCTGGGTACGCCACTGAATGCATCATCGTCTTTTTTTTGTGCTTCACTCAAACCTCTTGTTCTCGGTCAGTTCTTTCTCGATTTGGCGCCAATTTTCAGCAAAACAATTGGCTGCAAGTTTGGTGCGAAAATTACAACTGGTACTGACTTTATGATCCAAAAACTGAGAATCAGGGTGGTCCGCGGAAATTCCAATTTTTCAGGTAATTCAAAGAGTATATGGTGTTGCCATTGGGCACAACATACCATACAGAGGAGTGGATAGCTCAAAGGGCACTAAAATTCGGGAATTTGAAAAGGTCGAAAATTCCATAGTTATTAAGAAATGAGCATCTTCTGCAATCAAAGCACTGAATCATCAGTTGTGAGAAGTTAACCTTTTCCAAGCGCATCTTAGCGGCGACGTCGTCTGTGAGTAGACAGAAGATTCGGTCGAACATCTCGTCCGGCAAGCTCAAAATCGGTGGAATAAGAAAAGCTTGAGGAGACAAAGCAGCGCTGGTGCCTGTCTGACGAGTTGTGCATCTGCGTCTCTTTCTTGCTGAGGCCATTTTTATCGCTCAACCACAAACATGAATGAGCGCTACTACTAGCTGCACAAACGGAGAGGAGGGCAAGAGAGAGATTGATAGAAAATGAATTGAAACCAGCGCAATGAATGAAGGAAGAAAAGCAAAGAAGGGGGGAGAGTACTCCAATTGCAATTTGCTGCAACAAAAACCGGGCGGGCACAAATCGCCTCCCCAAGAAGTTGGAAAGTTGGAAAATGGAAAATATAAAAAATGGAAATTTGGAAAATATGCACATAGCAATCAACATCACACGGATGCAAAAAAATTTGCATATCGGTAACGCCGGCAATTCGGCAACGGTATGAGATCCCACCATCACAATAGACTCATGTCTTTCCAAGAGTTCCACCGAATGGCATTCCAAGAATGGCTATGTTTGCGGAGTTTTCGTCTGTGCTTCGCTGCGTTCATCACATCTGATTGTCGCATTTTAGCTGCACAAGTGCCTATTCTAACAGCAGTTGAGCACTTACATGCACTATGCATGTAAGTATTTCGTAAACTTCACTTACAGGCTGATATATAGCACTGAAGGCAGCTTTGTGCCTACCTATCTCTTTCCGCACAAGATAACACCAACCGTTTGGATTTTCTGTTGTGATACAGTATGTATGTATGTACAGTTTTAGTCATTTGTGATACTCCGTTTTCAATTTTCTTGTTACATTTTCGAATTTAGATTATGAATTGCTACTGCTAGATATTTGATACCCATGCATTTTACATATAAATTTTATAATGGTGCTTGCTTTTACTTTAAGTTAATGTGTTTTGTCCTTTTGGTCATCGCTGTGACTACGTAGTGACGCTGCCTGCAATTTAGAAATGGACTTCTGAGTTCTATGCTCAAAGAAAAATAACCCTATTTACAGTCATAAACGCGACTCTGAATCTATTTCAGCTTAGATTTAGATTTGCTGTCAGGCCACCGAAAGGCAGTGATGACAAGTAGATTAATGGGTAGCATCGTGGTATGGGAAACCAAAGGGAGTCTGTGTGCAAGGCCACAGAATACGAGTTCTTCAGCTTTAACTTGCCAGAGATGGACTTACATAAAGTAAGATTTTTTATATTCGACTTATTGAATGAAACAATTTTGCGACCAGCAATCGCTTCCAGCATGAGCTGTTGCGCTCATTTGCTTCATTTTGCCCTTAGTACTGCTTTAATTCCCTTCTGTTATGGTGTAACTTGCGATTTTCCAACTTTCCTACTTTCGGGGAGGCGATTTGTGACATTGGAAAACCCGCAAATCTTGGTGTACCTCTGTGTACCGCACGTCCTCACCGTTTCCGTTTTTCTGGGGAGGCGATTTGTATACGCGCCAACAAAAACGATCAAATCTGATGATTATAGGAAAAAAACCCCCCAACAAGGTAACAAGACGGCCGCCGTTAGGGTTACTGTAGCGCCGCGCGGTGTGTAGTAAAGTGGCGCGGGAAGTTCAAAAATAGCAAACGCATTTATCAGCACCTGCAATAGCAACGAAAACAGAACATATTTTTCCGCAACTACCGCTATAAATTAGAAGTGTTTAGCAGTTGTATTTGAATCATTGCCAACGAATAATTACTTATAGAATTTAGTTGAATTTATATTCATGTAGAAAAATGTTAGGAATGGCATAAAACGCTATGCTGTTGGTGGCAGAGAATCGTGAAAGCCACGGCATTCATAAAATACCGAAAAAGAAAATATAACTGTTTTTCTTTTAGTAACTATGGATGACAAAGCAGGTTTGCGGTGGATTGTTCCTCTCGAAAAAAACAATGTTTAATGTATAGGCCTCCCTAACCAGACTCTGAAAATTCGACGATTTCATCTAGGTCCGATCAATAAAAAGGAAAAGTCGTCAAATTGGAGGAGATTACCTACCATGAGCTAGCATTTGCGTGATTGTCAAAATCTGCATTGAGCTGCGTAACTTTTTACCTTTCTACGTACAGTTGAATAAATTTTCTGAGAAAGTAGGCTCTGTTACAAAAGACAGTATGTAGGACCCGAATTCGTCTTCGCCTTTACCCAAAGAATAGGAATGGAATCTGCCCTTGTACTTAAAACTACAATAGCAACCACACGTCTTCGTACAAACGGAAACGGGGACAGCTACCATTGAGACCCGCCCAGACTGACACCGAGCATGTGTGCCGGCTACTATTGTATCGAAGGAATGGCAGGATGAGTGCGCGTGATCGACTCGCCGTGTGGTGAGGCCTAACGCTACGGCCATACCAGTACAATGCATACATCCATCCAATGCGAGTTCTATCTTACTAAACAGGCAGTTCCCAGCACTGGCACGACCCCCTGGCATCACTCATCGACAGACAAACGATACGCTGTCAGAACAAAAACTTCGACAATGATTTACTTCTGGTGGTGTACGTACGGCCTTACGTACCTACTTATTTTACCAAAGAAAAACTATGGTGCACGCAGACACACAAATCTTCTAACCACAGGTAACAAATGCGTAATCAAGATCTCAAGTGCAGTTTCGCAGAGACTTCCACGAGAGAAATGTGAGAGTATCGTCTGAACGAAGGCTTTTTCAGTTTAACTTGACAGGCTGGAAGCGCTTCATCTTCATCTTCAGTTCAGTTCGGCAACCAACCAATCCGGAGACTAAATCGAGAATAAATATAACTGATCACGTTTTCAGTCAACTGAGGGTAGCGATCGACCGGAACCAAAATTCCGACTGGAACCGGACCGGAATTACACCAGTTCCGGGCGGAACCGGAACTTTTCAACAAAGGCTAAAAATTCGAAATTCTATCTGAAAACTGCAGAAAACAGTTACAGAGTGCTTTGCTACAGTTAGAACTGGTAGAACTGCCATGAAACATTACTGTTTTACATGTGCAAGTGTTTACATCATACATGTAACGGGGGGTCTGCCCCCCACCCGACTTAGGCCAGACCCCCCAGATGGGGACCCCCCCCCCCCGAGACGATTTCACCGCCCCCCCCCCTCCGATTTTTCTGGCAAGTAAATTTTCGAGCAAATTTTTGCAATTTTTTACAATTTCACACACAAAAATTGCCGAAATCGCCTGCAAAACAGCACTTTTTAGCTGTATTTCAGCCCAAATTAGCGATTTTTGGCAATTTTTAGCCAAAAAATTGCGAATTTTTCGATTTTTGAGCGTTTTTTAGTGCCCACCCCCCTCCCCCAAAATTTTGGCTCAGACCCCCCCCGGCCGGCGCCAGACCCCCCCAACCCCCCTCCCCCATCGGCGGATGACCTGTTACATGTATGGTTTACATACTGTTTAAGCACCAAAAACATTGATTTAGTTTTAGTTTACTGATTTCCCAGAGAATTCTACATTCCTCATACTGGACCACCACACACCCTTGATGATTTTGCGTTTTTGTGGGGTGCTATATATTTAAGACCCATACATGGGCCGGAAAAATGGGTTGGGGGTAGTCAAAATCCGAAAATTTGGGGGTGGGCCTGCCGGTTTGGGGGGGTCGTGGCGATTTTGGTGGGTGGGGTCAGGAACAACAGTCGGCTTCAGGTGGGTGGGTGGAGTCGAGCCCAAGTTGGGGGGTGGGCAAACCCCCCAGACCCCCCGGCCCATGTATGTTAAGACCTATGTTTTTTTTAATTTTCGGCTATAAAATATCGAAACATCTGAAATTTCCTATCTGAAACTACTGTAATTGTTAAGCACCATTTGGGCTGTAGTAAATTATCGACACTTTTGCGTACACTTCTGAGAAAAAAATAGTGATTGCAATCAAAATTGTTGTCTAAAACAAAGTTTTTAGGTGATTATTAATAATGTTTAGCGTTATTGCATGGAATTTAGGAGGTTTGCTTCCAAAAAGAGCGGAAAGTCAAAAAGTTCCATTTCCGGCACCCTTCAGCACCGGAACCGGAATTCCGGTCGATCGCTAATCATGGGTAGTGTTTAATAATTGCAGCCAGGGATCGATATTATATGGTACCGTACCAGTATCGAGCGAGCTTGCAGGTACGCGTAAACGAGCTGAACGAGTGAGCTGACCCAAATTGAGCCGAACCGAGATTTTTTAGGCTCGTGAACACCTCTAGTAACTTGCATTTTTTTATTCTGAGCAACTTTTAACCTAACTTGATCCGAACAATGGAATGATTTACACATACAACAAGTCCTAATTATATTCACTCAGATGAACACAAACTTGTTTAGACTGTAACGGGTTAAGACGGTTAAATCAAAATGTCGTACCTTACATATTTACTCATCGCTGCCTGCCAGCATCTGTTCTCCGTCATCGTGGACAGTGGAAACAACAGAGTCAATTGTCTGTGGAGATGGCAGTTAGGGCCGGCAATGACGCCAACTCTGAATTAGCCGTCGGAAGGCAAGTTCTCTGTCACAATCGCCGAGCTTTTAAAGCAGCTGCCATGTCCGGTTCAGTCGACATTCTGCTACTGCTTTCGCGCTTTAGGACGCTGCCGTTGCAGAGGTGCCTAAAGAAACTGCATCTGCTGCGTACACTAAGTTAAAGTGAGAAAAACAATATACACCTAAGACAACAATCACTCAGTGCACCCGGTATGGACCGATCGTCGCACGCACATCCTACAGCCAATAACCCATTACGGCAACAAACAAAACGAACTACTTTTTTGGTCCGCCGTCCCACCACGGTATCATACATGTAACAGGGGTCTGCCCCCACCCGACTTAGGCCAGACCCCCGCATGGGACCCCTTGAGACGATTTTTCCGACCCCCCTCCGATTTTTCTGGCAAGTAATGTTTTGAGCACATTTTTGCGATTTTTTACAGAGCGTTTTTTAGTGCCCAACCCCTCTCCAAAAATTTGGGCTTCGGCCTGGGCCAGACTCCACTCCCCCTTCGGCGGATGACCTGGTACATGTATGGCCGGTATAGTCAAAGAATGGTCGTCGTTTGTGTTCTCCATCCAGGCTGGCTTCTTTGAATAAACTTAGCACTTCGTTCTCCGGCCGCTGACATCAGCGCGTAAATATTCTGGATGAACCCGTTGGGCTGGGCGATGCGGTAAGCAGAGGAGGCCAATTCGCCCTACCGGCCGACTACCCGACTTTTTATTCTTAGGCTCAGGAAGAACGTTCTAAAGAAATCTCCACCATGCGGCCGATTCTTACTGGATATTTATGCGCAAATACCGCGGACTGCTGGCAAAATAAGCGCTATTCGTGGTACTAACGGTCGGTCGCTACTTAATAAGCAAACACACACACTAGTCCTAACATAAAGATCTTCCTTAACGATGTCATCCCTTCCTTACGAACTGACGAGCGAGACACTGAAGCCTATTATAAGACATTTTAAACATTAAAAAGATGAAGGTGCTAACTAACCTGAAAATTGTTGCGCCAAACACGGTTTTGTCCGCCTTCCTCATCCAAGGCAGGTGCGAGTGAGTTTACTTCAGTTAAAACGTCTTGCTGGAGCCGTTCTATCAGCTAGGTAGGCCATCCGTTCGAAAATTCTTGTTACTATTCAGCCATAATCGCTCACACGCTTCGACGATGCAAAACAACCACATTTTCTGATCAACAACTAATATTTGGGTGACTAACTTCCACTAATTCGGACGAATAAGCACTTTCCGGCATTCTACCAGCTTCATAACACTAAAAACAATGCGATTTTGGGAAAACCAACTTCACGTTCACACCAGCCAAAAATTGAAATCGACTACAGTAATCCCTCTAGCCCCGCCCCCGACTGGGGGGTTTTCTTCCTACTGCCAATCTGATATCAAACGAGAAACGACTGTTTTTATGATCTTCTGATTATTATTTTACACATCAACAGCTAATTACTGCTTGCTATATTCAGCTATACCTCAGATTACGCGTTTTCGGCTTGTGGTCAAGTCTTGTAAAACGGTAAGCACTCAAATTGAAAATCTTTAACAAAAACGACATCAGACAACTGTTTGTGATTTCTAGACCATTGTTTTAAATACAAACACACCAAAAATTAACTACTAAATGCTACCGCAGATTACGCACTCCAATATCGCCTTATTTGATCGATTAGCGGCCGATTACTCCCGAACATCCTGAATAGAAAACTTGCTGTAAAACTTTTGCGCATAGACATACAACAAGTGCGGACAGGTGGATAATTGTCCTAGCTGCAGAATAAGCACAGTTAGAACGATTCGGTCCAAATCTCAGGCTCGTTTCAAACCACGAACAACACAATAAAAAATGAAAAAAACGTTTCTCGGTTATCTTTTGAAACATAGCTACCAATTTTACCGTGTGAGTAGCCCTACCTTGGGTGTATATTTCTGCGCATTTACTTTCAAAGATCTTTCAACAACAAATTAGAAAATGGAGAAAATAAAAAATGCGCTTTCATGACTACTAACTAAAACAATCGCAGCACTCGAACCGTCGAACCGATTGACGGATACATCTTCGCAAGAACTTGTGCGTAGATGTGACACTCTGTTATAGATTTAGCTTAAAATTAAGAATATTCGACCAAAGCCGACGATTGTGGCTCGTCTGAAACAGAAAATAGGACAATGATGAGCTACACTTGAAACACTAATATGCGCAATGGGTACTCATGCCAGCAAAAGTGGGGAGATCACTACTTGCGCAGATTAGTTTTTCAAGTGTAGACCATTTGTGGTCAAATTTTTGCTTAAAAAGGCTTTGAAATCAGCGTTGGTCGGAGGTCGTAACGGGAGGGAGTAATTTATTGTTGTCATTGCCTTTGGTAATGAACAACGCACACAGTTTGAACGAACATTTTAATCGCGCTGCACTGTGCGCGACATGAAATTAAACTAAACCGTCAAACGTTGATGAATCAGTCTTCAAACAGAGGTCAAAGGGTGTCTGTCAGTCACAAAAAAGTCAGCAGAAAGTCTGGTTTTCGATAAATCAGCACAACACATTCACACAGATAAGCTCTTACACAACCCACGTCCCTGCCGGTTGTTGTTGCGTCTTGTGACTTGCCGTAACGCCTGCCGCCATGCGAACTTTGCTGCTTTTGGCTTTAGCTACCTATGCCTTGGCTTCTCGACAGTTCAGAGAAGACCTGGAGTTTGGCACACAGGAACTCGTAGACTACATTAACGGATTGAACACTACATGGCGAGTAAGTACATAAACTAACCAAATTAAAGTACCATTATACTTCTAATAATAGGGCTGCGCTATTATTCTTTCGTGATTGCTTTTGGGGGCGCTAGTATTGGAGCGTGGGCATTAATTATTTCAATGCTACATTGGCCATCTCAAGTATCCTCATTTTTCTGAAAATACAGGGTATTTTTGTCTTAAACCCAAGCAATCTTAATATGAGTTTTAGTCTGACTAATGGTTGCAAGCTTAATCAAAGAAAATTGTCTCAAAGGAACATTGGAAACTCGTACAAAGCGTTGATAGTAGTGCGCGTGGGAGGGCTATTATTAGAAGGGCGCTACTATTAGAGCGAGCGCGTTTATATTTTCGGGCTGTCCATAAAGGGCGCTACTATTGGAGCCGCCCTAGCATTTGAGCGTGCGCTTTTATTAGAAGTTTTACTGTATATGGAGAAATGGCGAAAATCTTGTATGACACACTTAGCATTACTACCGTAGTACTTTCGTCTGTCCATCGCAAAAAAATCTATACTTAGTTCCCCTTCAGGCGGGTTTCAACCGACGGTTCGAAGGTGTAGAGCGCGACGTGATCAGAGGAATGATGGGCGTTCGACACAGACTGCAACGACCTCCACAGATTTACTCAAAAACTCACCGACTGAACCTGGAAATTCCGACCTCTTTCGACTGCCGCCAACAATGGCCGACCTGCCCTTCTCTGCGTGAAGTGCGTGACCAATCGGCTTGCGGCAGTTGCTGGGCATTCGGAGCAGCTGAAGCGATGACTGACAGAATTTGCATAGCCTCAAACGGCAAAGTGCAAGCTGAACTGTCCACCGATGACCTGCTCAGCTGTTGCACTTCTTGTGGATTTGGGTGAGCAGACCAGTCTAACATCTACCTTCAACCAAACCAGTTTGCAGATGCAACGGCGGTGATCCGATCTACGCTTGGCAGTTTTGGGTCAACCACGGTCTGGTAACTGGAACCAACTATACCCTCCACAGAGGTTGCAGACCCTACCCATTCCCACCGTGCGAACACCACAGCACAAAGACACACTATCCGCAGTGCAAAAAACAACTCTACCCTACTCCTGAGTGTCAGCGACAATGTCAAAAGAGCTATCCTAAGAGCTACGATGTTGACAAACATTACGGTGAGCCTAAAAATCGAGATGCTTGCAGAAGCGTCTACATAGTATAGCTAAAATCAAGAGCACTGAGTGATGAGGAAACAGTTTCCCAGAAACTGTCTGTTGGTCGATTTCAGGGCGCACTGCTTACTATGTAAAGCCTCACGTGACAGCAATTCAGAAAGAGATAATGACGCATGGTCCTGTCGAAGCAGCGTTTGATGTTTATGACGATTTTCTACATTACGTAGACGGTCTGTTAGTTTTAATTTTAATTTTAAAATTGTATGAAAAGCAAAAAAGCGATTGGCCAGTTCAGGAGTTTATACCCACCACGGAGGTAAGCTGGATGGAGGACATGCAGTTAAGATTATTGGTTGGGGTGAAGAGAAGGGCACTCCTTATTGGCTTGTGGCTAATTCCTGGAACGCTGACTGGGGAATCAACGGTAAGGTTGGTTCGATGATTCTTCTCTCACACTAGCATATTTTGATAGGTTTCTTCAAAATTCTACGCGGCAAAGACGAATGCGGAATAGAAAGCCAGTGCGTGGCTGGCTTGCCAAGACTCAACTGGACGGTGCGACCGAAAGGCGGGAGAAAGCTGAGAAAAGACCACGATTTAGACGTGTTTTTGTTTAAATAAGAGGGGTATATAATTTGGTCTATTTTGTTTCCACTGATTGGTGATTGCTACACAATAAAGTAAAAAACCTGTACTTTACAACCCATAGAAAGAGCGTGTTTTCCTTTTACTTCTGACTGGTAAGTAACGGTCAATCAGCGTACATGTAGGTATGGCCAATGGTTTTCAAAAATTCACGCTACAGCAAACAAATTATGCCAAAACCGCCGATAACATGACCGGATGCGAAAAATATTGCAACAGAACAAAAAATACATCCACTTCTGTTGTTTCAACTGTACGCAGGCAGGTAGGTAGTATTTTGCAAACTAAAAATGAAAATCAGCGTCTCCTTCTACAAACGATCATGAAGAACCGGGTGACAATGATGTAGAAAGTTCCAGCCAATAGGAGAGCAGTGGTGCCATAGATGACTACCATCAGCCAATCAGTGGACTGCCATCCGACCGGACGAGCACAATGGGGAGGTGCCAATCCCGGCTTACAGTCGCATTCTTTGTCTGATACACGACGCATTTTGTTGTAACACACGATCATGTCGCAAAACTCGCCTTCCCAGCCCTCTTCGCAAATGCACCTGAACCAATTCGTAAAGTGGTTAAACTATTAGTTAATTGACAAAGGTTAACAGCAGAGCAATTAATGTTTTCCTTGGGGTTTTATTATCGTCTGGATAAAATGGCTAAATACAAAATTTAGCAGAACAGCTGAAAACGTCAAATACTATGTAGGTACTCAAAAATTCAGTCAAAGTTTGAATTTCGGAATATACAGGGTGTGTCAAAAAAAAAACAACCCAGCAGAGTTTTTGCTGTAGCAACCGCAAATCTCAACCGATTTGAATGAATCCTGCTTTAAATGAAAGATAAATAAATTCTTGAAAGACTGGTGAAGGCCCTATTAAGATACGATGCTTAGTTCCTGAGATATTTTCCTTCAAACTCAAAACAGAGATTTTGGCAGTGAACAAGAGCGATTCCGTTGCACTTCACAACAAAACGGATTCCTACTGCTAAGGGGCAACAAGACTTTTACAAATGAAGTAACCAAGTATGTGTGGCACCAGAAAAACCTCATTACGTTAGCCCTGAGCAGTAGGAATCGGTTTTATTATGAAGTGCAACAGAATAACAAAAATCGCTCTTGTTCATAGCCAAAATCTGTTTTGAATTTGAATGCAAATATCTCAGGAACCAAGCATCATATCTTAATAAAAGCTTCACCAAACTTTCAAGAATTAATTTATCTTTCATATAAAATAGGACTCACTGAAATCGGTTGAGATTTGCGGCTGCTACAGTAAAAAATCTGCTGGGTTGTTTTAATCTCTGTTGTGCACTGCCAAAATCTCTGTTTTGATTTTGAAAGCAATTATCTCAGGAACTAAGCAACGCATCTTAATAAAAGCTACACCAGTCGTTCAAGAATTTATTTATCTTTCATTTAAAGCAGGATTCATTCAAATCGGTTGAGATTTGCGGTTGCTACAGCAAAAAATCTGCTGGGTTGTTTTTTTTGACACACCCTGTAGATATCAACTGCCAAGTCAAACATGTATCTTTGAACAGAGCACAACGTTTAAAATTACTGCATATTATCAGATAGCACAGAAACGATTTCCTCCAGTCCGTTTTGTGGAGTAAGCACGCACTCAAAATCAAGAGTTTCATTGGCTCTACCAGCTGACAAATCAACACCGAATTCGGCAAAAAACGCCGCTTCAGTACCAGCCGGCGACAGCGGCAGATAACTGCGACACTTTTTGTTGATCGACCGCAAAACCATGTTGGTTTCAGCGCCCAGCGTAGCCTTGCCCCGCAAATGCCAGTAGGGAATAATGGCTGTGTCGAAACTGAACTGTCTCGGGTACAAAACAGCGGTTCGCTTGAAAAGGGCATGCAATTTGTTGGGAGCTAGTTGGTCATGCAAGTGACCGCCTCCCATGGCTTTTCCATCCACGTTGCCGTTAGCTAACTCGACTAAGCTGAAACAGCTGTCGAGGATGTGAAGAATGAACTTTTGAGGCTCCCGTCTTGATTTGGCTGCGCAATAGACTTTCTTCGGTACCAGTAAACCGTCGCCTAAATCGACTGTACTTCTGGACACGATTTGCTGTGCATAAGCCAGCGACTCCTTCCTGGCCGATTTGGCCGAATCCTTCGGTTTCTTCTTGCAATGCACTCCCACTACATTGCCTTCGGTGTCGCGGAAAAACCGCGTCAGACGGTTGGCGCTAGCACGGTTGGTCGGAGCTCCCGCAGTTGGAGAATTAGCGGCAGAGGTGTTGTTGATAGAGAAGGGCAGGTCAGTAGAAGGAGCAACGATCTCCGAAGCCGAGACCAATCTGGAGGCAGGTTGTGCCTCGTCAGACGGAGAGGGGCACTCTTGCTTGATATTGGCGTCTTCGGTTAGAGTCAACGAAGGGGGAGGGCAAACGGCCATCATTTCTTGCAGCTTTGAGACCCACTGTAAAGTGGGAAGCAGTGGCTCTATCTTGGAGCTCAATTCTATGACTCTGTCTCGCGTTTCTTGGCAGATCACCTGAAACAGTCAGTATTCACATAACATAATTAGAAAGCCTAACTTCATACCTGTAAATGGCTGATAGCTCTGATCACGGAGGCCTCAAAATTAGAATTAGCGTTCGGCGGCATCAGTCTACCATAACGACGTTTCACTCTGGTGGCCATGCGTTGATTGATCGACGGCTGTTCTTTCACGAACGCCTGTCTCCATTTTCGCTTTCTCAATGGAGCGGTTCGTTGAGATTTGGTCGCTTCATTAACGAGCGAATCCATGACGAGCCTCAGATTGTTTACGCACCGTTAGACCAATGCAGCGCCACAGGGACACAGACAGATAGGCACTGGCGGACGCGATAAACAGCTGGCCCAGGAGTCGATGTAAACCGATATTGGGGCCACTCACGCAACAGCCGGCGACGCGCCAGCTACACATCGAGGCGCGGGCTCCACTCTTTATCGACCGCCTGACCGACCAACCAGCCAGCCAGCCACGAAGTCAGATATAAAGCCCTATGCTTTCAGACGAACTTAGCAAAACCAAGCTCCACTCCGCGTGTAAAGTCTACCTGAATGTTTTGTAGGAGCGTCTCCCTTTTAGACACTCGCCTTCCTTTATCTTGTTGCATCTGGCACCTCCGTACTGGAAGCGGCAAACGCAGCGAAGGCCGGTCGAGTCTGCGTGGCCGAAAACACAGATTATTCGGTCGCAGAAGGTGCCTTTCCAACCTTCTTTACACTCGCATTCCAATGAACTGTCGTCCCCAGAAACGTTCTTGGCTGTGCCGTGCACTAAACCACGCATTATTCCTACGAGATTTTATATACAGGGCCAAAAAACAACCCCGCAGATTTTTTACTCTAGCAACTGCAAATCCCAACCGATTTCAATGAATCTTGCTTTACCTGAAAGATAAATAAGTTCTTCAAAGATTGGTGAAACTTCCTTTAAGATACTATTCTTAGTTCCTGAGATATATGCCCTCAAATTCAAAACAGAGATTTTGGTAATGAACAATAGTGATTAAAAACAACCCAGCACAGCACATTTTTTACTTGCAATCATAAATCTCAACCGATTTGAATAGATCCTTTTTCAATGAAAAATTGATAAATTTTTGAAATATTTGTGAACTTTTTTAAGACAATCTGTTTAGTTCTTGAGATATTTGCCCTGAAAGTCGCAACAGATTTAGGGGCAACGAACAAGAGCGATTCCGTTGCACTTCACATTAAAATAGATTCCTACTGCTGACGGCTAACCAGACTTTACTGGTGAAGTAAACCAGGCGTGCGTTTCTCCAATAAAGCCTCGAATCAGCACAAAGCCATCAGCAGTAGTAGGAATCCTTGTTTGTTATGAAGTGCAACGGAATAATAGAAAATCCCCTGTTGTTCATTGCCAAAATCTCGTTTTGATTTTGAGGGCGTATATCTCAGGAACTGAGCAGAGATTAATGAAAGTTTCACCAATCTTTGAAGAATTTATTTATCTTTCATTTAAAAAAGATTCATTGAAATCGGTTGAGATTTGCGGTTGCTACAGCGAAAAATCTGCGGGGTTGTTTTTTGGCGGACCCAGTACATGTACAGTAGGCTTTTTCAACGTTACGAATACTCTCACGCACTACTGTTGCTAGGGTATTTGAATTTCAGGATTCGGACGGTATCGGTAGGTACTTTAAAATACCGATACCCTGGTATCGGTGTCGATAGGTATCGACAAAAATATTCGGTATCGGGTATTTAATCAGTATTTTTCAAAAATTGGCTTCAATGACTAAAACGGAAAAAATGTTACCCCTTTTCCTTTACTGTAGGCAGGGCTACTCTATTGAAATGTTCTGATAAGAGCGGGGGTGTCCTACATACTACGTATATGTCTGTCCAGTTCACAGTTATTAAAGGTTGGAATAGCTACATTAAATCAACGTGCGTTCTACTCTACTGAACTAGGAACTAGCAGCAACCATGCAAGATTATAATAAAAAAGTTAGTTAAAAATCACTCCAGAAATACAGTACGTGCGTACATGTGCATGTACATCGTGTTTAACAGAGGGTTATAAAACAAAAACGATGTCACAAACTGGAAAAAGAAACATCTCTGAAACTAAATCAGACAATAATCTGGATGAGGGTTTCCGAAAAAGTAAGGGATTTTTGCCAATATTTTGAATTGATAGCTGTTTTTGCAGTGTAAAATCTATAAAAATACCGAATCCAAAATACCCGGGTATAGCAAAAATAATCGGTATACCCTGTATCGGTATTTCTAACAATACCCAAGAATTGGTAGGTATCCAAAAGTACCCATTTTTCGGTATTGGTACGGTATACCAAATCAACAGTACACGCAGCATACGCCAGTGCAGTTTTATCAGCTAAGACAGACTCACAGCAATTGGGAATTTGACACAGAGGTCCGCTGTATTTAGGAGGGCATTGACAAGCTTGCTCTGGAAGCAAAGGCGTGCCACCGTTGAAGCACTTCAAATTTTGTGACCCCACGCTCTTTAGACACACGAAAATAGTGACACAATAACAAAACAAACGTCTAAACAACATCACGCACTCATGAGTGCTTGACTGAAAGGTTAAGAGGGCTAACAAGTCAAATCGATAGAGAGCATAAAGGATAGTAATGTGATTGAAGCTTCTCAGCCTTTATTGACACGACACCAGCAGTCACGAACTACGGAAAAGGCATGTTAGCGTGAGAATAACTGAGCTATACACGTCAACAATCTTGGCCACCACTCGTCAGCCAGAAAATGTAAACAATATTCCTTAGGAGCGCTAGAAAGAGGTACGGGATAGAGTAAAATGCGGAGCGGAACAACAAAACACCTATTTTTAAAAAATCATGCTTTAGACACGCGAAAAAAGATTTTTGACGAAAAGCCTTCGGCTAATAGAGGTCGTATTTGATAGGATGCTAGAAATTTAATTTAATTGTCGTTGTCTGCAGAAGCGTTACAACCTTGGACAAACGAAATTTTGAATTTGATTAAAGCCACTTTTTCTAATGTAAAATTTTGCATCGAATTGAATGGTGGCACTCCCAGGTCGCTCCGACCACTGGGAAGGGTGCAATTCGCGATTTTCTGAACCCTACTTTTTTCAAAAAACCGAATTTCAAAAATGACGAAAACTGGATTTGATCACAGTTCTCCACCATTTTAAGAGACAGAGACATCGGTTATATTTTATCAGAGAGCCCCGAAAATATCCTTTCTTTACAAGTCGTCAGATTTTAAATTGGCCGAAAATTAGCATAAAGCGGTGCATTTGAAAATTTGAAACAGAGCACAATTTTTAAACGGGCGCATACAGCGGGCAGCATTTTGAAATTTAATGTTTTATACATCATTCGATTCGCCTTATCGAGAGCTTTCGTTTAAAATTATTTCCAGCTTGGGGCAGACACTATGAAGGGTAGGAAACTCGCAAAAACTGAAAAATACTCAAGTTTTTCCAGCATTTTTGCATGAATTGGCTGTGTAACTTTTGACTAGGAGAAAAGATTTATTGTATATTTTGGTTATAACTTTTGAAACAGACCAGCGTGCCCGCCTATAGGTGGAATTTCAGCTCGCTAGCTAAACCCGCTTACGAATTAAAAATACTTTTATAACTGTAAGTAGGGACGATTTTGGTTTTCAAACGAAAAATGTGCTGATTGATGTTGTTGATTTAGCTTGTAGTGGCGGTGCATAACGTAGCAATTACGTTTGTGAAAACTGTGGGAGACACAAACAGCTACGATTACTATTTGATCCTTAAGTTCACTGAACTGCGGGTTTGGTCCATATAGGCAGGCCGCCAACCCATATAATGAGTATTGATTACTTTAGCCACGTGAGGTGCGCCTGTGGGCTTGTGTTGGTGGATGCCCTCACTCACGTGCCTCGCAACATAAACTCTGTGTTTTGTGTTGTGTGCATGCTGACGCTGAGTGTGGCTGGGTGGTTGATTACTACTAGGCCTTCTGGGTGTTTTCAACCAAAATGTCCGCCACTAGCACTGCCGACAGTGTAAGTTGATTTGAATTTAATGATATTGTTTAGCGTATTAATGCGACAAAATCTTGTGATAGAACTGTAAAAATTTTCCCAGTCACAAAGCCACCTTGAAGAAATGGCTAAACAAGTTCTGGTTCTCCCCCATCCAGTTGCAGCCTTAGGCAAAGACATCGGCCATTTGGCCAAGAATAACGAGCTTGAAAGAGAGACCAAGGGTTCTTGGTGAGCATTTGTGTGGCACTTCAGATTCCTTAGTTATCCAAAACAACGGAACAAAAAGGCTCTGGCTAACCACATACTATGACATGTAAGCCTATGCAGTTGCAGAGCTATTCAAGGTTGACTGAATTTGTGAAAAATAACATCGATCAGCACCTTTTTTCATTTGAAAACCAAAATCGTCTCAAAACTTACAGTTATAAAAGTATTTGTAATTCTTAAGTGGGTTTAGTTAGCGAGCTGAAATTCCGCCTATAGACGGGCACGGTGGTCTGTTTCAAAACTTATATCCAAAATATACAATAAATCTTTTCTCCTAGTCAAAAGTTACACAGCCAATTCGTGCAAAAAAGCTGGAAAAACTTGAGTATTTTCAGTTTTTGCGAATTTCCTACCCTTCATAGTGTCTGTCCCAAGCTGGAAATAATTTTAAACGAAAGTTCTTGATGAGACGAATCGAATGATGTATAAAACATTAAATTTCAAAATGCTGCCCGCTGTATGCACCCGTTTGAAAATTGTGCTTTGCTTCAAATTTTCAAATGCACCGCTTTATGCTAATTTTCGGCCGATTTAAAATCTGACGACTTCTAAAGAAAGGATGTTGTCGGGGCTCTCTGATGAAGTATGATCGAGGTCTCTGTCTCTTAAAATGGTGGAGAACTGTGATCAAATCCAGTTTTTGTCATTTTCAAAATTCGGTTTTTTGAAAAAGTAGGGTTCAGGAAATCGCGAATTGCTCCCTTCCCGGTGGTCGGAGCGACCTGGGATTGCCGCCATTCAATTCGATACAAAATTTTACATTAGAAAAAGTGGCTTTAATCAAATTCAAAATTTCGTTTGTCCAAGGTTGTAATGCTTCTGCAGACAACGACAATTAAATTAGTCGGCGCGAGACCGCATTCACGAAATCAAACTGCTCTGCTAGTACGTTTCCGCTGCGATGTCCTTCTGTGCTGCTGACTGTCAGCCAACCTTTAGTCGGTCGGAAAATTTTGTTCAAATGAGTGCGGAGCGACGAACTCATAAAGAAGAAAAGTAACGGGTTGCACATGGAGGAAAAACCATTTCAAAGGTTTGAAAGGTGGCTCAGTTCAGTCGCATTAGGGTACAGAACCATCAAGTTTAATTATATCACCAAATGCAGTGTTTACCGCTGATCACGAAAATGACATCTATTTTTCAATCTGACCGCTCCTCCGCCATTTATAAGGTTGTTATGCCCCTGTACTGAGACAGCAAGTTATCTGCTAATCTGGGCATAATGCGGTATCTATCTGGTGCAGTTTTCTCCGCTGGTTCAGAATATTATCATATTTTTGTGCCGAACAAAGGGTTCGGTACATCGAATCTAATTCGAGTTCGGAATTTTAGCTTCTTTCTGCCTGCCTAAACCGAAGATTCGGTCAACCCGAGACTTTCAGATTCGCTTTACAAACTCTGCCTTGGAATTCGTAAACAAACTTTTCTAGGGAGGAGGACGAAACTGCGACGTTTATATGAAACGGAATAACGTTTACATGAAACCGACCGCGTCACATTTCCATGAAAACGAGTCACTTTTACATGAAACCAAGTTTTGTGTAAAGATTCTGACAGGTATATAAGCCATCCGGTTTTTTCAAAGTCAGACAGTCTTGAATAAGGCAGACCCAAATGCCATCTTGGCTGAGGTGTAATCCACCACTTTCGTTCTCTGCTAAGGTAATAGAAACTTTTTTATCACAAAAACATAAAGGACAGCACAGGACAACATTAACTGAGCTGCAATATGCATCATTACACTTGCAACTGCACAGAATGTGATTTCGAAGCTTAACCTTACCTAAAATTAGCTCAAATTAATAACTACTGCAACTGCAGTCCCACATGGCAATTTTTTCTTCAACCTGGCGTCACTAGATTCCCCAGGAACACTCGCCTAATTTGTTGACGCACAGCAGAGCTTGTGAACATGAACAGAAACGGATTGCACATAGAGAAAGTAAACTCGACTGCATGACGCACAGTTGGGCACCATAAACTGTTGCTAGCATCATCTTCAGGTTTGCACATCGCAAATGACACACTACAACTGCAAAGTAAGACACTGAGTGACAAACCAGAAATTGTTAAGTTGCACTGCGCTTTGCTCAATAGGCCAGAGTTCTGATTGCTGTTTCGCTTGGCTAATTTGATTATCATAAAACCATAGATAATCAATATAATTACAGAACCAACCAGTTGGATAAAGATAGATGTAGAGCCCAGAGACCGTGTGCACTGGGTTACTTCTAACTCATTAAAAGTAGTCAAATTTGCAGTTGAAATGTGATGGTCACTAAGAACACTACCACACTGATGGATCACTGCTAGCGCAATAACAAGTATAGGAAAAAGTATTTGGAGCACCAAAATGCTCCAATCTGTGATCTTTGTCATGCTGGTCATCTGAAATCAACAAAAGAGTTATTACATTTCATACAAACACTAACTGTACCGTCTGATAAAAGTGAGGCCATTCCACAGCCACCAATCGATTCAGCGATATGTTAAGGACCCCAGCAGTCTGAGCAAGCTTGTTGAAGTTAATACAAAAATCCATGATAATACACACATAAGTAAGATACAAATGTGAACCAAAAGGCATTAGTGCAACATACAGAAAAACCGACAATGTGAAGGAAATGTCACAGAGTCCTAACACGAATACAATTCGAAAAAACGGCTCACCAAGCTCCCTACTGTGACGCTTCACAACCAAAAGCAATAGAAAGGCAACATAGACAGACAGACAGAGCAGAGCAACTACAAACAGAAGAATTACCACAATTACTGCCAATAACGCCATTTAAGAGAAATTTATTATGAGAATAAAACACAATCTATGACCATCAAGAGGTGGCACCATTCAAATGCAACCAACTCCACTGAGAACTAATTTAGCTTGCGAGTGAGATCAAATAGCATATATACGAATCCTGCAACCGTTGCTAGGAGAGGCTGCCTAGAGATGTGCACGTGCCCGGCTGAAGGAAATTCTGGCGGGCCCACGCCGGCCCCCTCCCAGGGCGAAATCGACCTGGACCCCGATCTGGCAGTCAAAAATCCGTCAACCCTACCCCCTCACGTGGCTCGGACCTGTTACATTAACTGAGTTGCCACCAATTAGTTTCTTAATTTCTGAACGAATGGCCGAACTAGTGACACAGAAAAGAAATGGATTGCACATGGCAAACGTAAGCTCAATCGTGTGCCTTACAGGGGGACACCAGGAGTTCAAATGGTCCAAACGGGGATGGCAAAGGAAAAAGGTAGAACTGCAAGCCACTAACAGAAAACTTAACACGAAACTTGAGATTGTTAAATTGCGTTGTGCCCTAGAATAGGTTGAGGTGGTCATCTCATTAGCTGAATGCTTCACACAGAGGGCAATCAGCATTACTGCGTATGCTGCGATTAACAGCAATGCAACGAAACTTTGTATGAACATGGTACCCAGTCCAAAATTGAAAACGCAATCACCAAAGCTTGACACAACATATGAATAGTTTCCGTGAATCTTGATACTGAAGAACAAAGAAATGAAATCAGAACATGCAAAAGGAAACTCTATGAAAAGAGCCGCGGTTGGCAGCATCACCTGTATACCCAGGATCGCTACAGTGGTGACTGAGGGTTGGTTGTTCAGCTAAAATTACCTATAGTCAGAACTCAAGCCTATAAATTAATTGATCAGCTCACTCTTTGAAAGTACAGTGGTGAAAGGATGGCCAGAAACCGATTGAAAGTGATGTTAACTAGACCAAACGCTTGACCATGTCTTCCCCAATGAATGGCTATAATGTGTGCGTGTCTGAACATCAGATCAAAGTGAGGAATCCAGAAGAAGGCGCGCCGATAACTGAGCACTAACCAGACTGTGCACAAATCGCTAAAGCCCAGCATAAATACTATTCGAAAAAATGGAGAACCAAGTTCGTCTGAATTCCGTTTCAGAAAGAGAATCACCAAGAAACCAATGTAGATTGGAGTGCAAAGAGCAGCACTGGTGAAAACAGCTTCGTTTACTATGTGTTCCATGCTATGCAAAACTTGTACGCGGGACAATCTAATTGAAGTTATGGATCATAGGACTGCCTGAATCAGCAAAGCACGAGAGAACTAGACGAGTAGTGTTTACTAAGAGACACACAACACAGACAACTTGCTAATGAGAAAACGCAAAATTGCATGCCAGGTTAGTAGAATGCTCGCGTGTAACGTCAGGTGATTTCTACGTGCAACCTTAACTTACTTCAACATTGTATTACGTCAGCTTCAGGCTTGAAAGTGTCGTTACCTCTGCACTCAGAAATATTTACTTTTCTTTCATTGAACAGTTTGTAATCTCAGAGTTACAAAGCAAAGCGAGTATTTTAAACCGAAAGTAGGTCCACACACAATTAGGTTTTTGCAAAATGCGTTTTAAGTCAATTGAACGACAGTAGTAAGGTGCGGGCGGCTGGGGGGGGCAGTGACGTAATCGGAGATTACGTCATTGCCCCACCCAGTCATCTGAAGACGGACCTCTGACAGAGGTCTGTCTTGAGATGCCGCCTTACTACGTCACTGCCCCCCTCAGAATTTGTGTTTGATTTTGGTAGAAATTAAAAATACACAGGCGGGTTTCGAACCTCTAACCTTTTGCTTCAGAGTCCAGCGCTCTACCATCTGAGCCACACTATCAGTTAGAGTTAAATGTCTGAAAGGTCTAGATATGTGTTGATGTTTGCCCCTCCTGCTCTGCCCCTCCAACTCTGTCCCTCCTGCTGTGCCCCTCCAGCTCTACCCCTCCAGCTCTGTCCCTCCTGCGGCTCAAAACCACCGGCACCCAGTTCGAGCTCGTCTTCAGAGACCTGGACAGCGTCAGAGATCTCCTGGAACTCATCCGCCAGACTTTTCAAGTAGGTGCTTTTTATTCTGGTAAACTGCCTACAGCAGTAGTGTCTACGTACGTGCGTCCCTGCCCACTGCGCGTGAGTGCTGTGGCTATAGTGTGTGTACTCAATACCGTACAGAATTAGATGTTCAAACTGTGTTGGTGTTCCTATAAACCAAAAAACTTTTTACAAATACGCACGTATTGAGTTCTCACAGGGCGGTAAAGTGTATCGTACGTACATGCCCGCAGCGCATAATAATAATTGCTGCCTGCTGTGGGAGAAATTTCAAATCCTTCAAACAAAGTTGATTGTATTGGATTGTAAGCATGTAATTGTATTGATGTTTCAAACATAAGTGTTTCACAAGGTTTAAAATTTCTCCTGTATAAGTTCTGACTGCAGTAAAAACTTACATACATCAGGTACAGTGTGTGACAGTCTACGGTTTGGTTTTACACATACGTACAGTCAGGGTGTAACAGGTACATACAGTCAGGTATTTGGTGTCACACATAGGTTGTGTAACAGGTACAGACTGTGTGTGTGTGTGCGTACATAGAGTCAGAGAGAATTAATGTAACAGGTACAGTACGTACGTAGATCAGTCAGGTACAGTACGTACATAGAGTGTGTGTATACGTAGCCAGTCAGTTAGGTACTGCAGTCAGAACGTGTCCGTTTTATTGAGACAAAAACGTGTTTTCAGAGATTGCTGGACCGCGCTTTCGCGGATGGAGAGCCGACCGACCGAGTCGGCCTGCAGATCAACCACCCAGGACTGGAACAACCGATCCTCATCCCGTTCCGCCGCCAGAGCCAAATGTCAGTCGATAAGATCCTGAATACGGTCCAGAAAGTCCTCCAGTCTCGCCAAACGTTCTCCCTGGACTCTCAGATTTCGGTGCTCTTCACAAGAATAGCTACCCCGGCCGGCAGTGGCAGACACGCATTCAAGGGTAACTTCGATGAGTGGTTCGCAGAGAGGACAACTGGCCATGGCAGCTGCTTCTACCAAGTCAGAAACAAAGACGAGTTGTGTCTGGCCAGAGCTATCGTGGTCGCAATCGCCCGGTTGGAGAAAGACGAATCGGACCAGAAGAAGCGCGAATGGGAGCGAATCAGGAAAGGAGATCAAAAACGAGACTACCTGCAGAGAAACCGGGCTCAAGCGTTGATGGACCAAGCCGGTCTGGCGGATCACCAGGGCCCCTGCGATATCGAGCAGCTGCAAGCGCTGCAAAGAGTGGTCCCGCAGTACAAACTCAAGTGCTGGTCCAAAGAAGCCTACTGCGCCAAGGTTTTCGAAGGCAACGTCGACTCTGATAAAGTGCTGCATCTCTTCCACTACAAAAACCACTTCTGCGTCATCACCCAAATGGCGGCATTCTTCGACTACTCCTACTGGTGCGAGCAATGCGAAAAGGCCTACGACCACAAGGAGTATCACAAGTGCTCCTCCATGTGCCGCGCCTGCCTCAACCGACAACCCTGCCATTTCGAAAACTGGACCAAGTGCCAAGACTGCAACCGCCTTCTTGTCAGCCAGCAGTGTTTCGACAATCACAAGCAAGAAATGCAGGAGAACGGCAGCAAGAGAATGAAGGTGAAGAAAACCTGCGAGATCCTAAAGAAGTGCGCCACCTGCGGCCGAACAATTGACACCAACAAGAACAAGAACCATGTCTGCGGCATGTCGGAGTGCCCGGTTTGCCAGAAACAAGTGGACCCAGTGAACCACCAGTGCTACATGCAAACCATCGAAGACCCAGAAGAGGAGAAGACCCCGCCCTGCTTCATTTACTTCGATTTCGAGACAACGCAAGACACGGTGGTGGGAGAGAGCGATTATTACTACAGCACCAGGTCAACTGCTGCGTTTCCCTAAAGGTGTGCGACCAGTGCAAGACTGCGCCCGAAGCTCCCTGTCCCCGATGCGGCGCCGACAAGTTCAAAGTGTTCCTCGGGCCTGACTCCAGAAATGCTTTCTGCAAATACCTCTACAGCAAGGAGAACATCGGCTGTATGGCGGTAGCGCACAATGCCAGAGGATTCGACAGCCAATTCCTGCTTGACTACCTCCACGAACAGTCGGTAAAACCGGAGCTGATCACCCGAGGACTGGAGATCCTTAAGCTAGAAGCTGTCAAGATCCGGGTGATAGACAGCCTGAACTTTCTCCCCATGCCCCTCAGCGCCATCCCCAAAGCCTTCGGGCTGACCACCTGCAAGGGCCATTTTCCCCACTTTTTCAACAAGGCCGACAACTGGGACTATGAAGGACCGCTGCCGGATGCTTACTTCTACGGGCCGGGCAACCTGAAGCCCAAAGACAGAGACGCGTTCTACAAGTGGTACAACAAGGAGAAGCGGGAGATGGAAGAAGAAGGCCGCCTGTTCAACCTGCAGAGAGAACTGGTCAAATACTGCAAGGCCGACGTGTTGGTGCTGGCCCAAGGCTGCATGAAGTTCCGGGACGACTTTCTGGGCATCACCTTTATCGAACCTCTGGCCCAAGCTATTACGATCGCCTCAGCCTGTAACCTGGTCTTCCGGCGCAACTTCCTTAAGGCGACTTCCTTAACATCATGACTTGCCAGCTGAGATAAGGAAAGCAGAATGCACCCTATTTGCAGACGATATCCAGCTAAGAATCCAGCATCGGCCATCAGAAGCAGCAGAGGCATACAACAGTCTGCAAGAAGACCTGAGTCGAGTTGCCAACTGGTGTGTAAGAAATCATCTGAAAGTAAATCCTGCAAAGACACAAGTGATCACCATTGGCACATCGCAAAACCGCCGGCTGCTGCAACAGCCGCCGCACCTCATGCTCTCTGGTGTAGAGCTTGAAGTCAGCATTGAAGCTAAGAACCTGGGCATCATTTTCGATGAAAATCTGAATTTTCTGTCACATCTGAAGACTGTTGCAGGTAGAGCCAAGCGAGATCTGTTTGCAATCAACAGAGTGAAAGCTTGTGTACCAAAAGATGTCCTTGTGCAAACCATCAAGTCGATTGTTTTGCCCAAGCTGTACTACTCAGCTTCCGTTATACAAGCTACGCCACCATCGTACCTGAAGCAGACCTACATTCCAGTAGTAAACTTTGCTGCTAAAATGCTAGATGGTCTGAGAAAGTATGATGCTGCCACCGATTCGCGGAAGAAGTACCGTTTCTATGATCCAGCAACGGCACTGAAATACCGAACGCAGACAACTGCATACAAACTTTTTCTCGAAAAGAGTACGCTTGTTGACCTCAAAGTCAACAGCTGTCGTAGATCTGCGCGTCTTAATGACGTTTCCATCCCAAAATTCTCTGTGCCAATTGTCAGCGTAGATGCCGCGAAACGAGCCTTTGCCTACCGCGCGCCCGTCCTCTTGAACGAAGCACTTGAAAACCTGAAGATTTCTGTTGAGGCGCCGATCAGTCTGTCTGCTTTTAAAAACTCGTTGAAGCAATTTTACGACATGAATCTGTTTTAAAAGTTTTAATGCTGTTTGCTGTGATATATCAACTGTTTTATACCTCTTGCGTCATGTTTTCATGTGTCTGGCAGCAATGCCATATCGCTTGAGGATAAAGTTTCAGTTCAGTTCAGTTCAGAAGAGCAGCACCAGCTTCTTGAGTGTTTTAAAGTTGAGTCTGTTGGCGGTGGTGGCATTTAGCGAGAATCCGCGAATCTTGACTATGTCGACAAATTTGCCCTCCTTAGTCGACCAGATGTGGAGACCGTACTGTTTGGGGCCGCCTGAAACATACGTACATACAGAGTGAAATATGCAAAATTTAGGAACTTACCAGATACGAATTCGGTAATGTAGCTGCTGGGGCCGTAGCAGCTGACCTCGTCAGTCATGTCGACGAGAAAGTCGCCCGTCGGTGGCTCGTAAACATCTTGCGGTCGGGAGAGGTAGATAATCTAGTCTGAAATTAAAGAAATTAGACACTGACAACAAAGAAAAGTGAAATACCTGTGTCAAAGTACAGAACTCTCTCTTGCAACGGCTTGATGTGGCTGTAGAGCTTGAGGCGCGCTTGGGCGGTGGTGTATGCGGCGATCACGCTGTTGGTGTGCGGCAGGGCCTCCACAAAATCCTCCGCCTTCTTGTAGTTGACGGCCACCAAGGCCTCGCTGATCAGTCGCACCGCAGACACCTCGTTGGCAGGGTCGCAAACTGTGTCGAAGTAGCTGGCCGGTTCCATAAAGTATTCCAGCTGGCCCAGATTGTTTCGCTGGCCGAACTTTCCCCAGAAACTGAAACAAAAATTGTTTATGCAAAGCAAACAAAGTAAAAACAAAAACCTGTTCAGGCACAGCTTGGCCAATTGTCTGAGAGCTCCGTTCTTCTCGATTTTGGCCGAATCTAGCAGAATTCCCTCCGTCTCGTGGTAGTCACGTATGTACTGCTGTCTGTCCGCCTCCGTCTCCACCCAATCCGGCCATCCTGACGCCTCCTGCTTGATTTTGAGGAAGGTGTTGATGTACTCTGTGAACAGGCCCGTTTCCGAGTCAACGCCGTCGTACTTGGACCACTGTTCATAGTGCCAAACCTGTAAAATAGAAATGTACTTCTGTAAAAATCAAATAATAACTTACTTCAGAAATCTCAAGCACTGTGTAGCCGACTTCCAAGGCCTTGTACAGCTCTGTGGTGCACCAGGCACCCCAAAACGATCGCTGCTCCTCACTGTGCTGGCAGGGCTCCGACTGGCGCAGGTCCGTACAAAGTTTGCAAAGAGGAAAGCAGAGTTTGCCACCGGAGCGGAGTGGCAGTACGGGATGCAGCAGACGTCTGGGCGGCAGCACTCTGCATTTGATCAGTCCCTTGTATGGTTGAGACGTGGCAGTCACCGGGCGAAAGTTATCAGTGAGAACAGAAGGGTGGCCAACAGGAAACTCGCCGTTCTTGCACACCCACGGGTAAAGACTGAAACAAAATTAGTTTAGCACAAAATCATTGTATTTACAATGTACCTGCACACGTCTATGTAGTGAATTTTTTCGCCGTCCTTCGCTTTGTGATACAGCTTCGCGGCGTTGGTCCGGCCTCCATAGAATGCCTCTCTGGGGTCCATAGGCTCTGGCAAGTTGACCGACTGGAAGAAAGCTCGCATGGCAGGGTCCCTCTTGAGCATAGCGTCCACTGCGCAGTCCCATACTTCCTCCACTTGGTAGCCTTGTCTTTCCAAGTATAGCCGCCGCTCCACTGTGCGTTCGTAGGCTTCCTGAGCTGTCAGTCCAGTGAACAGAGTTTTTTGTCAGTCTTTGAAGCAGTTCTTGCACCCGTGGTAGACGCAGCCGTGGTAGGAGTAGACTTGTTTCAGGTCTTGGCCGTGAATTGAGCGCAGCAAGCCATCCACCTTGTAGGGACCGACTCTGAACTCTCCTTGGTTGTGGGCGTGCTGTATGTACTGTTCTCGCTCCGCCAGCTCCTGCTCTTCAGAGTACCATTTCAGGTACTTTATCGCCTTGACACTTTGTCGTTCTTCTTTTCGGTAGCCTTTGTCCGGTACGATGCCGATGGTGTCAGCCTTAAGGAAGTTGCGCCGGAAGACCAGGTTACAGGCTGAGGCGATCGTAATAGCTTGGGCCAGAGGTTCGATAAAGGTGATGCCCAGAAAGTCGTCCCGGAACTTCATGCAGCCTTGGGCCAGCACCAACACGTCGGCCTTGCAGTATTTGACCAGTTCTCTCTGCAGGTTGAACAGGCGGCCTTCTTCTTCCATCTCCCGCTTCTCCTTGTTGTACCACTTGTAGAACGCGTCTCTGTCTTTGGGCTTCAGGTTGCCCGGCCCGTAGAAGTAAGCATCCGGCAGCGGTCCTTCATAGTCCCAGTTGTCGGCCTTGTTGAAAAAGTGGGGAAAATGGCCCTTGCAGGTGGTCAGCCCGAAGGCTTTGGGGATGGCGCTGAGGGGCATGGGGAGAAAGTTCAGGCTGTCTATCACCCGGATCTTGACAGCTTCTAGCTTAAGGATCTCCAGTCCTCGGGTGATCAGCTCCGGTTTTACCGACTGTTCGTGGAGGTAGTCAAGCAGGAATTGGCTGTCGAATCCTCTGGCATTGTGCGCTACCGCCATACAGCCGATGTTCTCCTTGCTGTAGAGGTATTTGCAGAAAGCATTTCTGGAGTCAGGCCCGAGGAACACTTTGAACTTGTCGGCGCCGCATCGGGGACAGGGAGCTTCGGGCGCAGTCTTGCACTGGTCGCACACCTTTAGGGAAACGCAGCAGTTGACCTGGTGCTGTAGTAATAATCGCTCTCTCCCACCACCGTGTCTTGCGTTGTCTCGAAATCGAAGTAAATGAAGCAGGGCGGGGTCTTCTCCTCTTCTGGGTCTTCGATGGTTTGCATGTAGCACTGGTGGTTCACTGGGTCCACTTGTTTCTGGCAAACCGGGCACTCCGACATGCCGCAGACATGGTTCTTGTTCTTGTTGGTGTCAATTGTTCGGCCGCAGGTGGCGCACTTCTTTAGGATCTCGCAGGTTTTCTTCAGTTTCATTCGCTTGTTGCCGTTCTCCTGCACTTCTTGTTTGTGGTTGTCGAAACACTGCTGGCTGACGAACAGGCGGTTGCAGTCTTGGCACTTGGTCCAGTTTTCGAAACGGCAGGGCTGTCGGTTGAGGCAAGCGCGGCACATGGCGGAGCATTTGTGATGTTCACGGTGGTCGTAGGCCTTTTCGCATTGCTCGCACCAGTAGGAGTAGTCGAAGAATGCCGCCATTTGGGTGATGACGCAGAAGTGGTTTTTGTAGTGGAAGAGGTGCACCACTTTGTCTGAGTCGACGTTGCCTTCGAAAACCTTGGCGCAGTAGGCTTCTTTAGACCAGCACTTGAGTTTGTACTGCGGGACTACTCTCTGCAGCGCTTGCAGCTGCTCGATGTCGCAGGGGCCCTGGTGCCCCGCCAAACCGGCTCTATCCATCAACGCTCGAGCCCGGTTTCTCTGCAGGTAGTCTCGTTTTTTATCACCTTTCCTGATTCGTTCCCATTCGCGTTTCTTCTGGTCCGACTCATCTTTCTCCAAGCGGGCGATTCCGACCACTATGGCTCTGGCCAGACACAGCTCGTCCTTGTTCTGAACTTGGTAGAAGCAGCTGCCGTGTCCCGTCGTCCTCTCTGCGAACCACTCATCGAAGTTACCCTTGAATGCGTGTCTGCCACTGCCGGCCGGGGTAGCTATTCTTGTGAAGAGCACCGAAATCTGAGAGTCCAGGGAGAACGTTTGGCGAGACTGGAGGACTTTCTGGACCGTATTCAGGATCTTATCGACTGACATTTGGCTCTGGCGGCGGAACGGGATGAGGATCGGTTGTTCCAGTCCTGGGTGGTTGATCTGCAGGCCGACTCGGTCGGTCGGCTCTCCATCCGCGAAAGCGCGGTCCAGCAATCTCTGAAAACACGTTTTTGTCTCAATAAAACGGACACGTTCTGACTGCAGTACCTAACTGACTGGCTACGTATACACACACTCTATGTACGTACTGTACCTGACTGATCTACGTACGTACTGTACCTGTTACATTAATTCTCTCTGACTCTATGTACGCACACACACACACAGTCTGTACCTGTTACACAACCTATGTGTGACACCAAATACCTGACTGTATGTACCTGTTACACCCTGACTGTACGTATGTGTAAAACCAAACCGTAGACTGTCACACACTGTACCTGATGTATGTAAGTTTTTACTGCAGTCAGAACTTATACAGGAGAAATTTTAAACCTTGTGAAACACTTATGTTTGAAACATCAATACAATTACATGCTTACAATCCAATACAATCAACTTTGTTTGAAGGATTTGAAATTTCTCCCACAGCAGGCAGCAATTATTATTATGCGCTGCGGGCATGTACGTACGATACACTTTACCGCCCTGTGAGAACTCAATACGTGCGTATTTGTAAAAAGTTTTTTGGTTTATAGGAACACCAACACAGTTTGAACATCTAATTCTGTACGGTATTGAGTACACACACTATAGCCACAGCACTCACGCGCAGTGGGCAGGGACGCACGTACGTAGACACTACTGCTGTAGGCAGTTTACCAGAATAAAAAGCACCTACTTGAAAAGTCTGGCGGATGAGTTCCAGGAGATCTCTGACGCTGTCCAGGTCTCTGAAGACGAGCTCGAACTGGGTGCCGGTGGTTTTGAGCCGCAGGAGGGACAGAGCTGGAGGGGTAGAGCTGGAGGGGCACAGCAGGAGGGACAGAGTTGGAGGGGCAGAGCAGGAGGGGCAAACATCAACACATATCTAGACCTTTCAGACATTTAACTCTAACTGATAGTGTGGCTCAGATGGTAGAGCGCTGGACTCTGAAGCAAAAGGTTAGAGGTTCGAAACCCGCCTGTGTATTTTTAATTTCTACCAAAATCAAACACAAATTCTGAGGGGGGCAGTGACGTAGTAAGGCGGACTACGCTTTTATCACTTAATGTTCGTGGATTGCAAAGTGAACTAACCCGTAAATCAAAGTTTGTGTTTTTTAAGCATACATGTCGCTGGGTTTTTCCGTAGGGGAGGGACCTTTTTGAAATCCCAAATAGGGTTTTGGGACCAAGTCCAAAGTGGGTTTTGCGACCTTTTTTTGGGGTCCAAAAGTGGGTTTTGTCGACCTTTTTTTGGGGTAAAAAGTGGGTTTTGTCGACCTTTTTTAGGGATTCTGGGGCGAAAAATGGCTTCAAAACCCTATTTGGACCGAAAAAAGCCTTTAAAACCCTGTTTTTGCATTAAAAATGCCTTAAAAACCCTGTTCCGGTTGAAAAAAATGCCTCAAAAACCGAATATTGAAGCAACGAATGTAATAAAAAGCTGTTTTGCGCTCAAAATACGTATTGAATATGAGTTTCAGCGATAAAATACTGATTGAAATGCGATATATTGACTAAAAATAGTTCACAGAACCCTAATTTCAATTCTGAGGCACGCGCAAAACCCTGTTTTGACTTATAAGATTACTAAAAAAGCCTATTTAGTGATTTGAATGCAGTTCTTAAACCCTGTTTAGGGTTTCTAATCAACCTAAAAACCCTTTCTAGGCTTTCTAGCCAGTGCTAAAACCCTGTTTAGAGTTTAAAAGTAACCTAAAAACCCTAATCAGGCTTTGAAAGTAACCTGAAAACCCTAATCAGTTTTGAAAGTAACCTAAAAACCCTAATTAGGGTTTCAAAGTAACCTGAAAACCCTGTTTAGGGTTTCAAAGTAGTCTAAAAACCCCAATCAGGGTTTAAGAATAACCTGAAAACCCTGTTTAGGGTTTCAAAGTAGCCTAAAAACCCTAATCAGGGTTTGAAAGTAACCTGAAAACCCTAATCCGGTTTTAAAAGTAACCTGAAAACCCTGTTTAGGGTTTCAAAGTAGCCTAAAAACCCTAATCAGGGTTTGAAAGTAACCTGAAAACCCTAATCAGGGTTTAAAAGTAGCCTAAAAACCCTAATCAATTTAACCGACGTTAGGAACAACTTGCACCAATTCTGGCTCGTAGAAAACTCCAACGATAGGTTCGTCTGCTGCATCTTTAAGTCTGTACACCACAGGTTTTCTGCTATCCACTCTCTCGGCGATTGTGAACGTTTCTTTAGTGTAATTTGGAATGTAGCCTTTTGACAGTTTGGTTTTCTCGCAAAGAATTCTGACAATGTCTCCAACTGCAAATCTGTGTTTGACACCCGGTTTCAGGTGACCGTAAAGTTTCTGCCAAACCTGCTGGGCATTCTCTTCCGTTATATCGACAGGGCGGTAGCCGGTGGTCCGATTCACACTGCGGTTTAGCGAATCGATTATTTTTGGCAAAATTTCAATGTATCGCAATGTTTTCATTCGGGTAAAGTAGCGCCACAGTCTGGTTTTGAATGTACGTACAAAACGTTCAGCAAATGCAGCTTTCACATCAGGGTTGTTGGCATTAAAGTACTGTATGTCCTGTAGTTGTAGGAAATCCTGAAACACTTTACCAGTATACTCGCGTCCTCTGTCGGTGCACAGACGCCAAGGTTTTCTGCCGGACTCCTGAAAGATTTTCTCAAATGCCTTCTTAACTTCCTCTGGCGTTTTTCGTTTAATCGGAATAGCCCAGGCATAACGACTTAGTACATCGATTACCACTACAACGAACGAATAATTGCTGTTGTACTTTTTCAGACGAGAGAGGTCGGCTAAATCCGACTGCCAATCAACGTCCAAACCGGCTGTAATTATTTTGTTTTTCGGGTATCTTCTTCTGGCCGGTTTGTGCAGAGTGTAAGTGTCCTGACGCGACAGAAATTCTTGAACATCTTTCAGTTTAATTTTATTCGAACGTTTTTTAGCTTCTTTGTACACAGCTTGCGCTCCAGCAAAACACGCGGGACTGTCGAGATTATAGAACACATCGCGCAAAATACTTTCATTCACACAGTTAATCCCATTCCAACCATTTGCCATATCTTTTAGGTGGACCGACGTTTCTTTCTGCTTTTCGTTTTGCAATCGGAGTTACGGTATCGAATAGGCGTTGTACGGCCGGTGAAAGTGTCTGCGCACGTTCGGGGCGTCGGATTCCAATAGGGCTGTACGGTTCTTGTCTCAGTCTGGCCGGTTCGGCTAGCGCCTCTCTGGGTACATTTCCAGCCTGCAATACGTTAGCGAATTGTTGCCAACCTTCCGGGTGGGTTCTGTTACGTCTGGGGCGCACAAAATCGTGAACCAAATCAGTTATGTTGCTGTTTTCAATAACAGTTCCGTTCAATATCAACTGTCCTTTGTCATCCCAGGCAATATTAGGGCTGCGCTTTATGTGTTGCAGTAGAATCTTTCCTTTATTCTTCACGTTTTTTGGCAAACTGTCTATGATGTTTTCCAGGGCCGACGGAGGGATCGGTAGAGTTAGCGGTTTTTGCAACTCTTCTTTGACACTACCGTACTGGTGGCGCATCTGAGTGAACTGTTTGTGTTTTAGGTCGGCGGTAAATTTGGGTTTTGCAAAACGGACGACATGTCCTGGTCTAGCTTGTTCAGGTAATTCACGCCCGGATTAAACTGCTGCTGCGCTAGCAACGTATTCAACAGTTGCGGCGGTACCAAAGCCATTTTTCTAGCCATCACTTACGCAACGCTTCTCCCAGTAGTGACGCAGCGATTGTCAGCACGGGCGCCAATACGGCCGGTAGGAAACCTCCTTTTTGAACCAGAAGTTTCTTCTTCGTCTGAACTTTGTCCTTTTTGTTAGCCAGCTGCCGCAATATGTTTTTGTATTTGGCCAGCTGGTTTTTCTGTTTAGGCGACAGGCGTACGGTACCTCGCAGAATATTATCGATTGCTTCGCAGATGCAAATAATCAGGTCTTTGGAAGAAGTTTGCAGAATAGCTTTTCTCTGAGTCGGCGTAGCTTTCTGCAGAACGCGTAGAAAATCAATGTTTCGTTTCAGTCGGGCAGACATTTATACTTTTGGCAGATAGGCGTAACCGATTTCGTTCGGGAAAATGTTTGTTCTAAGTCTGAACTCGTCAGAACTTTCAGGCGTCAAGTCAACCACCAAATAACCGTACGGCTGACTGCAGGCGTCTTTATAGCTTTCCAGAAAGTATTTATGCTGTCCTGGGTACAGCTGACGAGCCAAAGTAGAAATTTGCAACTGGTCGGACGGGCACTTTAGCAACACCAAGTAATGACTGTTAATTCTCGACGTTCTCAGACCTGTGTAGAACAGATTTTGCAGAATGTTTAGCACAGACACGTTCCAGTGGTGAGAGCCCCGAGTGAACAACTTTGTGTTTTCTTGATTTTTGGCGCACTCTTGCATCAAATCATCCAGAATAATATGCTTAGGTTGATTTTGCGTCCGTTTCAGTTCGTTTATATCCGGCAGTCCTTCGCAGAACTCCAGTTCCGGTATACTGTTTAGGTCCTGATAGCCGGGCTGCCACTCGCTATAACAGAAGATAATTTTTTCTGGTTTCGGCACAATTATAGCACTGCGCAAGAATTTTTTCGCCCACTCAGTTTTACCGCTTTTTGTCGGACCGCAAATACAACAAGTAAAAGGATGTTGCCACTCCATTCCAAATACACTTTTATTTTTTCAAAAGTCCTTTATATATCATTTGGCATTGTGTTTTTTCAGCAGATCACGCATGCTGTCCATAAAGTTCTTCAGGTCTTTGATCTTGATGACAGCGATCGGGGCGTCGGGAGTGCTGTCATTGACCACCTGGAGCTCAAACTTCTCCTCGCCTTTCTCGCTCTTCTTCTCCTTGCGCACGAACTGGAGGCGGAAACCGCGGGGAGTGGTGCGGATGACCTCGGGCTGGGCGACCTCCTGACTCTTGCTGACGCGGGTTAGCGATTTGCGCAACGTCTCCATCTCTGGACCGAGCAGCCAGCAGTAGAATCGTCGCTTGTCTTGACCAGAAGGGGGCGTCTGCTGGAGGTGAACGTACATACGGTCGTTGAACGCCGACACCCAACTGCGCACACCGTTGATGCTATCCACAGCACAAGCCATCGTAGAGCAACGTACTAGCAGACTGCAAAGCACAACAATGACAATGAACAGCCGTCTCGGCTTATATACGGACAGAGTTGGTCTTAAGATGAGCTAGATGATCTCAAGACAAACTAGATGAGTCATAAACATGTTCAGGCGTGACAGAGTTGGTCTTAAGACCAACTTCGTTTTAAGATCAACTTCCACCCTATTTAAGAGCAGACTCTGGGTCATTTGATCATTGTGCGTTCGTCATGTCCGGCTCTATCCCCCCGCTTGTGCGTCAGAACGCTGTGTTTGGTAGACAGGAGTCCGAGGGTTTCGGCTATGTCCCCGTTGTCAAGCCTCTCACCACCCACACCCCTGGTCTGGTGAAGCTGATCTACAGTAACAACATGGTGGACGGCTCCGAGGTCGCGGCCACCAGACTGTTCGTGCAGGCCTCCGACTACAAGGCCATCGGCACCTACAAATTGGGCGACCACTGCCTGCTTTTCTTCTTCTGCCATATCGACGACTACGAAAAGATCATGCAGGTACATACTTTGAAAAAAAATCGAATAATACCTCCTTCTTTCTGTTCCAGGTGAACGACAACCCCGACCAGCCCGGCATGTGCCATGACCTCTACATCGACGAGTTCTTCGTTATCCAGCGAGAGTTGCGTGGCCTGCCCTTCGTGATCGAGAAGACGGAACCCTGAAACAGCAACAAATTCAATAAACCAACCCAACGGCCCTCTTCAGGGCCACCAGAAGGACGTGAGGTCTGGTTTGTGCTATTTGAATCCGAACCAGTCTCGCGTCTGACCGGTGATTTCGTTGGGACAGCTGAAATCGGTAAGTACATTCTTTCTCACTAAAATTCTGAGGGGCAGGGTTGAAATCTGGCAATTTTTCCTGGCAAAATCAAACCCAATTTCCCAACCAAATTCTCAACCAGCAAATTTCCCAACAAAATTTCACAACCACCAAATTTCCCAACCAAATTTACCAACCACCAAATTTCCCAACAAAATTTCACAACCAAATTTCCCAACTCAAACTCTGAGAAACAAAAAAAAAATCAGTTTTCCGAAACTCCCACTCCAGGTTTTGAAACAATGGAGAAGAGTGTGTCAGAGCTGGAGGGGCAGAGCAGGAGGGACAGAGCTGGAGGGGCAGAGCTGGAGGGGCACAGCAGGAGGGACAGAGTTGGAGGGGCAGAGCAGGAGGGGCAAACATCAACACATATCTAGACCTTTTAGACATTTAACTCTAACTGATAGTGTGGCTCAGATGGTAGAGCGCTGGACTCTGAAGCAAAAGGTTAGAGGTTCGAAACCCGCCTGTGTATTTTTAATTTCTACCAAAATCAAACACAAATTCTGAGGGGGGCAGTGACGTAGTAAGGCGGCATCTCAAGACAGACCTCTGTCAGAGGTCCGTCTTCAGATGACTGGGTGGGGCTGCCCCCCTCAGAATTTGCCCCCCCAGCCGCCCGCACCTTACTACTAACGACTTAATCCAATAATAGCATTTAAATCTGGGCATAATGTGGTATCTATCTGGTGCAGTGTTCTCCACTCATTCAGAATATCATCATATTTTTGTGCCGAACAAAGAGTTATGTTATGTTTATGTACATCAAATCTAATTCGAGTTCGGAATTTTAGCTTCTTTCTGGCTGCCCAAACCGAAGATTCAGTCAACCCGAGACATTCAGATTCGCTTTACAAACTCTGCCTTGGCATTCGTAAAGGCACTTGACGAACTTTTGCAGGTAGGTGGACGAAACCACGACGTTTACATGAAACCAAGTCCCGTTTACATGAAACCGAGTCACGTTTACATGAAACCAAGTCCCGTTTACATGAAACCGAGTCACGTTTACATGAAACCAAGTCACGTTTACATGAAACCAAGTCACGTTTACATGAAACCGAGTCACGTTTACATGAAACCAAGTCCCGTTTACATGAAACCGAGTCACGTTTACATGAAACCAAGTCACGTTTACATGAAACCAAGTCACGTTTACATGAAACCAAGTCACGTTTACATGAAACCGAGTCACGTTTACATGAAACCAAGTTTTGTGTAAAGGTTCTGATGGATATGTAGCCAGCCATCCGGTTTTTTCAAAGTGAATATGAGACAGTCTTGAATAAAGCAGACCCAAATGCCATCTTGGCTGAGGTGTAATCCATCACTTTCGTTCTCTGTTAAGGTAATAGAAAATTTTTCATCACAAAAACATACAGGACAACATTAAGTAAGCTGCAATATGCATCATTACACTTGCAAGTGAGTTCGAAGCTTAGCCTTAGTGTTCCATGCGAAGCTTACTATGTGTTCCATGCTATGCAAAACTTGTACGCGGGACAATCTAATTGAAGTTATGGATCGTAGGACTGCCTGAATCAGCGAAGCACGAGAGAACTAGACGAGTAGTGTTTACTAAGAGACACACAACACAGACAACTTGCTAATGAGAAAACGCAAAATTGCATGCCAGGTTAGTAGAATGCTCGCGTGTAACGTCAGGTGATTTCTACGTGCAACCTTAACTTACTTCAACATTGTATTACGTCAGCTTCAGGCTTGAAAGTGTCGTTACCTCTGCACTCAGAAATATTTACTTTTCTTTCATTGAACAGTTTGTAATATCAGAGTTACAAAGCAAAGCGAGTATTTTATACCCAAAGTAGGTCCACACACAATTAGGTCTCTGCAAAATGCGTTTTAAGTCAATTGAACGACTTAATCCAATAAAAGCATGGACACCAAGCCTTTTTAGGACACCCTGTACTTTCGTTTAACTTGTCAAATGTACAGCACAAAACAGATATTTCCTTCTTTACTCTTACACGCTCGTACATACCAATCAATGGCACCTTTATTCTACTACATTTTACTAGCAGGCAAAATCGTTCATCAAGTATTCTTAACATCGAATAACTTGTACCCGAGCAAGAGGAGACTAAGATAAATGCTTGTACAGAACAGACATACAGCACTTAAACCATACATGTATTAGGGGATTTTGGGGTTACCTTCCAGCTGGAAAGGCCAAACCCACCTCACACCCCACCCCCGAGACAAGTTAAGGGACCCCCATCCGACCCCCAAAAATAGTACAAAGTAGTAGTAAAACTAGTAGTGGCACCAGTACTAACAAACTGGCTCAGAAATCACTAATTTTCAGCCTAAGATTCACTTGAAAAGTCTTTGGAAACCGAATTTCATGTTTCCACTGCTGATATTTAAGAGAAATCGGTGTTTTTGGAAGCGCTTTTTTTTGTCATTTTTTGCTTGTTTTTAGCCCTAAAACGCTATTTGGCAGCTTAAAATAGCGATCTTTAGCGTCCTTACTGAAAAAAACGTGCTAAAAACGCATTCCAGGCGTTTTGGATCTTTTTGAAATTTTGGACCCCCTCTGGGCGAAACCCCACTCGACCCCCCACCTGAGAGAAACCCCCTACCCAGGTCGGCCCGGAGCTGTTACATGTATGACTTACGTAAACAGTACAGATAGTGCCCGCAGAATCTCACCTTGCCAAAGAAACGTCATAATTAAGACGAAACGAAACAAACCCTGTACTTATTCTGCTTCGGAAGTGAAGACAATCAGACGCGGATGACTTGATCATATCATAAGAAGAAGAAACAACAATCAAGACACGTACACAACGCAGATATGTGAGAGGAAGACACCGACGAGTCACTGTCTGCCGCGTTTTTGGTCAGTCGACGGTAAAAGTTTTGGTAACAGCAATATGCCAATCAGACAGAGGATATGACCGCAGAAGAAGAATCTCCTAAAACAGATCGCTCAAAAGTCGGCTAAAAATCGTTCAGAAACATAATTTTCGGCTGAACTTATAGACGAAACAATATCGGAAAACCCAATACCGTATAACATAATATTGAAGGCCTCAATACCCAATATTTTAAGAATCAGTAAAAAAATGTGGATTTGGGGAAGTGATAAATCTCAATCCTATGAAATCGCTAGAGTTAGAAAAACAGTGATTTGACTCGGGGAGACAGATGCACTCAAGTTTGTTAGTTTTCATTATTTAAGACTGGTTTTCTATAATAACCGACTTTTTCATGAGCCCATATGTACAGTTGCCCCAACTTTTTTGGATCTTTGAACTTTATATATCGTTGGATAGCCCTTGCCTCACAGAGTAAGAAACCACATTTGAATTTTTCAATTTCCCACCCTCTTTTGAAAAACGATGGGAAAACGCCGAAAATGGTTTTCCGACCATAACTTCCGAACGAAACAATATTCTGTAAAACTAAGCACACCATTGAATTGCCTAGGAAATTCTGCATCAGACAAACTATAAACTTATTTCATGCAATGAATTTTTTTACCAAAAAATCCTGAATTTATACTTTCATAAGCACAAGTTTTTGGGTTTTTGACCGATTTCATGGTCTAAACCTGAAAGGCCACAGAATTTTATTTGTTGTTTTAGAAAGTAACTCTATTTAGCATCGAATTAACACCTTAATTTGAAAATCGGAATGTACCCCTTTTTCGCTATTTTACATTTTATGGTGCCCACTAACACAAATCCACCAACTGTCGATCAACGGTTTTCGGCCATAACTCATGAACCGAGAGGCGCACATCAAAATTGAATGCACCATTCGATTCGCCATCAATTTCTGCATCAGGGGCACTCTTACTGTTAGAATCTACATAAAATGTAAAATAGCGAAAAAGGGTACATTCCGATTTTCAAATTAAGGTGTTAATTCGATGCTAAATAGAGTTACTTTCTAAAACAACAAATAAAATTCTGTGGCCTTTCAGGTTTAGACCATGAAATCGGTCAAAAACCCAAAAACTTGTGCTTATGAAAGTATAAATTCAGGATTTTTTGGTAAAAAAATTCATTGCATGAAATAAGTTTATAGTTTGTCTGATGCAGAATTTCCTAGGCAATTCAATGGTGTGCTTAGTTTTACAGAATATTGTTGCGTTCGGAAGTTATGGTCGGAAAACGATTTTCGGCGTTTTCCCATCGTTTTTCAAAAGAGGGTGGGAAATTGAAAAATTTAAATGTGGTTTCTTACTATGTGAGGGAAGGGCTATCTAACGATATGTAAAGTTCAAAGATCCAACAAAGTTGGGGCAACTGTACATATGGGAAGTTGGTATTTACAGAAATCACGTCTTAACATGTAAAAACAAAAATCAGAAAGTCGAATCGGTTCTTAATTACAACAACACAGGTCCATAATCGTCATATCGTAATTACCCTGTCTATATCTGTAATCAAGCTATCCAAACTAATTTCAATAAAGAAAAATTCCTATTAGAAGATCTAATTTTCAACAAAATCTGCCAAAAACCAAAAAAGAGTCTTAAAAACTCGTGTGAAATACTGTCTATTCGATGGAACCTAATACCCAATATTGTTTCATCTCTAGTGAAAATAATACAGTCAGGCACTTAACGCCGTTCATGTTACCGACACCATAATATGGTACTCCACGTTCGGGGCCTGTGGTGGCACCATATATGGTACCCCTACTTTCGCATAGGTACCGGTACCGGCAGACATGGGCAAGGGGGGGCTGAGGGGGGGTTTGGCCCCATCAGGCTGTGATCTACCCCCCATCAGCCGGCCGCTACCCCCCATCAGGAATTTTTGGGAAGAATTTTGTATAGAAAATTATGATAAAAATATACCTGGAATAGGCGCAAATGAGCTCAGAATAGCTAATTTTAAGTTATTTTAATGAAAAATAAGCCAAAAAACCCTGCTTTTCGCCAAAAATCGGACTTTTTGGCTTACCACCCCCCATCAGGCGCTCCTACCCCCCCTCAGAAATTGAAAATTCTACCCCCTATCAGCCGAAATGCTAGCCCATGTCTGGGTACCGGTACCATATATGGTACCCCTACCTTCGCATTGGTACCGGTACCCGTACCATACATGGTACCCCTACCTTCGCATTGGTACCGGTACCATATATGGCACCACTCTGGTCAGATTTCGTACCATATCTGGTGCCGGTACCATAAACGGCGTTAAGATGCATTTTGCGAGAAAGTCAACTTAGGATGTTCAAGCAACTTTTTTCCCCCGATCCGGGTGGTATCCAAATATGTTAAAATAGATACCAAACGAACACCAACGGTGAGTGTTCGAACATTGGGGACCCCCTAGAACCTGAGCTATACCTCCCGAAAGTTGGGTCACCAGCCACTTTTCGGGCCATTTTTCGACTTTTATTCAAACGATCACCATTCACTTGTTTCTTAACATACAGTTTCCACTTCCACATTGTTTTGTGGCTTTTTGAATGGGCTTTAATTTTCTTATACCCGCGTTTTCAGATCATACCCGGTTAGCGAGATATTCTCCAAAAACTACGAAATTTTCGGTAATTACGACATCATTTTTTTCCAGAAAATCGTCATAACTTCTCTCATAGATGCGGCGTCCGGGGGATTCTGCCTGAACGGATGCAGCACTGATGGCCAAACAAAATTAACACGTTTCGGATGCACTTTCCAGGGGTCAGCCCCCCCTCTTTGGCGATTTGAAGACAGTCATCAAAAATTTTTTTGCTCAAAATTATCAACAGACCAGTTATTCTTATGCAGTTTTACTCGCTGATTACGAATCTGAACTCGGTTTGTGTAGGTTCGGTCTGGTTCACGAGTTATTCGCGTCAAAATGTGAGACTCATTAAATTTGCCAACTGCTGTTACATTATATTGAAAGCGACTAACATGCTCAGCGCCAAGCTATTAGATGCAGTTTTGACCGCTGAGTCCAAAAATGACATCAGAATTGATCTGCGAGCTACCGTTCCTGAGTTATGCCCATTCAAAGTTTCGCGGGATCTTTATACACATGGTCATCAGACTTGTTGCACCGCTATCAGGTAGCCTCACTTTTGCTGCTGCTATACAGCCGCAGTGCGACTGACTGGATGTAGTTTTGACCGCTGAGTCCAAAAATGACATCAGAATTGATCTACGACCTACTGTTCCTCAGTTATGCCCATTCAAAATTTATATGGGTGGGCCTTATGTACGAATTGTCGTCTTTCTGGTTATGAGGGCTAGCAATCTGTCTAGATTGTTCCGGATCTATATCAGTAACCCCTAATCAACTAGGTTTAATTGGAGCAATTTCCTACTCTAAACTAATAATAGTGTTGAGTAGGCATCCTCGATAAGCAGGCTTAACTAGCTTCTCTGAGTACACTGCTGCACTGAAACGCCTCGCTACAAGAGAATTGTTACTGAATAGGTACAATGTACTTGTTGATTTTTCATTCAGCTAGCAAGAGCTTCATATCATATCATATAGCATAGTTGACTTTAGGTGCTATCTTTATTGTACACTCAGGTGCTGGGTGGGCTGTGCTACTGTTAGCAGCAATTGGTTTTGATCAACAGGAACTGCTGGCATTATGCCGGACTCGCTGTCTCAGTATCTTGCTCAGTTGGACCATATTTCATGGTTGCTAATACTGAGGCAACTGGAGTCTATTCCCGACCTGTATAATGCTTTCATAATGCACCCGCGCATGTTCTGTTGTGCCTTGCGATGGGGCTGGACCTTCCAGGGAACAATCCCTATCATATTCCTTCGGCATCGGCAGTGTTTGGTACTGTTCTTCCATTGACTGAAAACAACTGCCACATCATTGGTATGTTTTCCTTATTGTATAATTAATATACATACAATCAAACTAATGGATACATGTTTGTTTCTGCTGTCTTCCTCTTGGCACTGGTGCCCATTGGGCAGCTGCGCACCATGTCAATTACTGGAAGTGTTGACCATGTCTTACATCCTCTCCAGAGACAGGTTGAGAAGCTGTCCCATCTGTCTGAACTGGCCTTCTTTGAAGGCTGGGGGTGGAGTCCTGCTGTAACTGAGTTTGCAGTTCAGCTCTGCCACCGGAATTTGGAGAGCTTGCAGATTTTTCAACTCTCCGTTTTGAACCCAGCCAAGCAGTATATCATTCAAGCCTGCACCGGCCAGCAGCTTCCTAGCTCCAACACTTGTGGTTGGATCAGTCTGATCTTGGCACTATTAAGAACTTCATTGCGCAGTGTGCCCAATTGACCATTCTTGAAGTATGTTTGCCTGCCTGTTTCTCTGATACTAGCTGACTCAAAAATAAATTTCAGATAGCACCTAGGATGGGCTTCGATCAGACAGAGTTCTTCTTTGGAAGTAAGGCTGCTGAACAACCGCAAATAGAAAATGTCACCATCACAGGGGAGGTTATTGACTATTATGGGGATATGAAGGTACTTGTTTTCATTTCACCTTGTAGTTTCTTGTTGTTTACTTATTATCTAATGTTATTTCAGCTTGCAAACTGTGTTCACATATTCCTGTCTCATGAAATGGAGTTCATACCCTTGCATTTGTTTTTGTCTCAAAAGCGGATTGTGCAGCTACATATTTTGTAATTTTATGTCATTTGAATTGCACATGAAGGTCCTGCTTTTTTCAACAATCGTTTTGATTGCTGGTCTTGAAGGGCCCTGCAAAAGTCCATACGAAACGACTATGAAAGTGCTGATCGCGGCGAAGAATAAAAAGAAAGAGCCTGTGATGTTGGACCTGAAGCGAAATATTAATTTCAATGCTGGTGATATGGATCAAGATCAAGAGATCAGTTCTACTGTGGATCAGGTATACCTGTACCTGATTATCAGGTAGATTTGCAATACTCACCTGATACCTACCTGATACCTGATCGGGTACTTTTGAACTGTACCTACCTGATTTTGGGTATTTCTGGATTGAAACAGGTACAGGTATCAGGTACAAACAGAAGGCATCACACGGCAGTTTAAGCCGATTTGTTCACTTAAAAAAAGCGTGTTTGGAAGGCTAATTTATCAAAATTTTCGCCCTATGGTTGGGCTGTTGCCCAAGCAGGCCTCTTCAGAGTATAAAGACTCCTAGTTTCTTCTTATATTATACAAGTATGTATTCTCAGAATGCTTTCAAAAACGCTTTTTCAATTTTTTTTCATCCTGATTGGGCCATGGCCCAACGAGAGATCTAAAAATTTTACCCTTCCTTTTGCAAAATTCTGAGTAAGCTAATGAGTGAAAGCGAAGACAAATAGGGACATACTGGACAGGACAGGTGAAAAGGGGTTTACAAGAAGCGTTATTCTGAGTTACGAAAATCAACCAGCAAGCAGAGATGGATGTATGTACAAAGTGATTCCGCACCCCTGTGATAATTTTGAGAGTTGTTTCTAGCATTTTTCGCACTTTCATAACGAAAAAATCCTAAAATGACTGGAACTAATCGGATTTTAGCTGCGTTTTGAGCCGAAATTGGTAGTTTGAGTGATTTTTGGCTAAAATCCGAATTTCAACTTTTTATGGGAAAATACCTAATACCTAATACCTGATACCTGTATTTTTGTGAATACCTACCTGTACCTGATACCTTATCGGTATTTTTGGAATACCTGTACCTGATACCTGATATTAGGTACTTTCTCAATACCTGCCCACAGTAATCAGTTCCAGTCAGTAGTTTCAAAACAACTTTTTAATGCTAAGCTAACCAGATGTTTCTCTGCAGACAGTAACAAGCTCATCTTCACCAAGCTGAAACACCCATTGCTTTGCTGAATGTGAGATCCGGTGTTGGACATCAAAGTCCAAGACAAGGAAACAACGTGTACTGTTTCTATTGCTCACCAAGAGTGCAAAGTGCCAGAAAGCGAGAACGAGTTGTTGTTTGGTCTGAGTAAGAAGCAGGTGAAAGAGATACTCTTCTGAGAGTATCATGTGGTGCACCACATCATGCGGTACAAGGGCGTTTGTTGCGCAGTGGATGGCTTCAATTGTCAATGAAGACAATGACTTTTATAATGTTCTGGTTATATCGCCTCATCCTTAGATGTTCCGTGATTATGTATGTGGATTGAACTAATTAGTCCAACTACACCTATTTGATTATGGGTTAGATCCGGAACAATCTAGACAGATTGCTAGCCCTCATAACCAGAAAGATGACAATTCGTACAGAAGGCCCACCCATATAAATTTTGAATGGGCATAACTGAGGAACAGTAGGTCGTAGATCAATTCTGATGTCATTTTTGGACTCAGCGGTCAAAACTACATCCAGTCAGTCGCACTGCGGCTGTATAGCAGCAGCAAAAGTGAGGCTACCTGATAGCGGTGCAACAAGTCTGATGACCATGTGTATAAAGATCCCGCGAAACTTTGAATGGGCATAACTCAGGAACGGTAGCTCGCAGATCAATTCTGATGTCATTTTTGGACTCAGCGGTCAAAACTACATCCAGTCAGTCGTACTGTGGCCGTATACCAGCAGTAAAAAGTGAGGCAACCTGATAGCGGGTGCAACAAGTCTAATGACCATGTGTATAAAGATCCCGCGAAACTTTGAATGGGCATAACTCAGGAAAGGTAGCTCGCAGATCAATTCTGATGTCATTTTTGGACTCAGCGGTCAAAACTGCATCTAATAGCTTGGCGCTGAGCATGTTAGTCGCTTTCAATATAATGTAACAGCAGTTGGCAAATTTAATGAGTCTCACATTTTGACGCGAATAACTCGTGAACCAGACCGAACCTACACAAACCGAGTTCAGATTCGTAATCAGCGAGTAAAACTGCACAAGAATAACTGGTCTGTTGATAATTTTGAGCAAAAAAAATTTTGATGACTATCTTCAAATTGCCAAAGAGGGGGGGCTGACCCCTGGAAAGTGCATCCGAAACGTGTTAATTTTGTTTGGCCATCAGTGCTGCATCCGTTCAGGCAGAATCCCCCGGACGCCGCATCTATGAGAGAAGTTATGACGATTTTCTGGAAAAAAAATGATGTCGTAATTACCGAAAATTTCGTAGTTTTTGGAGAATATCTCGCCAACCGGGTATGATCTGAAAACGCGGGTATAAGAAAATTAAAGCCCATCCAAAAAGCCACAAAACAATGTGGAAGTGGAAACTGTATGTTAAGAAACAAGTGAATGGTGATCGTTTGAATAAAAGTCGAAAAATGGCCCGAAAAGTGGCTGGTGACCCAACTTTCGGGGGGGGGGTACAGCTCAGGTTCTAGGGGGTCCCCAATGTTCGAACATTCACCGTTGGTGGTCGTTTGGTATCTATTTTAACATATTTGGATACCAGCCGGATCGGAGAAAAAAAGTTGCTTGAACACGTTCCCTTATAGCTAAGTTGACTTTCTCGCAAAATGCATGTTAAGCGTCGACTGAAATAGAAAATTGAAGTTTTCCAAGCAATTGCGAAAAAATCGCAAAAAAATGGTCTAAGCTGTCCAGAAAAACTGAGGGTAAAAAGCAAGACTGAGCAAACAAAAGAAATTAACTAACATTATTAACACTACTCACTGCTAAGGGAGACTGACCTCAAATAGATATTCCAGCTGACCCAAAACCAGACAAAGACGAACGGAAAGCAGACATAAACATGGAACAGTCTGGTGGCCACGAACGTCAGCACGTCATACAAAGACTTGTAGAGTTTGTTCTCCAGGAAATAAGGGCGCACACACCGACGCACCTACAACTCAGTCCAACAATCTCAGGCAACCAATCACAAGCAAGTAAGCCAGTCTTACCCGTCTGGCGCCGCTGGTAACCAGCGCAGCATTGGCGAACATTAGGTTGCAGCCGGGGTAAAAGCCGTGCCACCAGCCGCTGACAAGATAGGTAAGCACGGTGCGAACTTTGGTGGGCGCTCGTTCGTACGCCACTCTGCGCAGCCAACCCATCGTGGTTATGTTCCAGTTGTCCAGCACCAACTTCCAACTGCTCGCCAACTGAAACCCACAGCTCACCTAACAAACAGTTGATAAACTATTTTTGAAGGCGAAACATTTCTGCACTTTTATTCAATTTTGTTAGTCGCCTAAAAGGTGTCCTGACTCCAGAATTCTAGCTAATACAGGTACAACTTCTCCATTTTGTACCTCAGCTCAGTTAACAAACCAGTTCGAAAACGCCTACACTAGAGATGTTCGTTTTCCGGAAATTTTTCAAAATATTTTATAAATGCCAAATCTCGCTTTTGCTTTACCGCACTGGATGAAAAACGGTCTCTATAACCGTAATCAACCATTTTATCTGTAGTTCATTAGCATTTCTTACAAAATCTGAGGAACAACTGAGTCACTGTTATATCAGTAGCCAAACTTGATGAAATGCATGTTTTCTGGTGGTTTAGAGCGTCTAATTGACAAATATCTGCTATTTAGAACTCACATTACGCTAAATACAATGCAACTTACTTAACATTTTCTCAGTAATTTCAGTACTTTCGGTTGAATATTTTCCCCCTTTCCCGACCCCCTAGGAAAATTTCCATGGAACATCTCTAGCCTACACAGGCCTAAATATTGTCTATCCAGCTTCATAATTTTACCGATACTTGCTAGGTGAATTTGAGCACAACATTCTGCCAAAAAAGTTCCTGATTCGGGTAGTATTGGCTTGGAAAAGGGGGTAGCTGCTCCTCAATGAGCAGCAGCACAAGACGTTTCGTTTTTCACTGACCTCAACCTCAAAAATGTTGACATTGGTGACTAGATCCCATTTAGGAGCACCGGTTTCCGGTTCGTAGCCGTTGAATCCGAATCCTGAGGCATTGTTGATGGCGTCAGCTGTAAACAGTACTGCATCTTAACAGAACACTATCAACAACACTGGAGTGCGAATAATACCCCACCCGACTTAGGCCAGACCCCCCAGACGGGACCCCCCCCCCCCGAGACGATTTCACCGACCCCCCCCTCCGATTTTTCTGGCAAGTAAATTTTCGAGCAAATTTTTGCAATTTTTTACAATTTCACACAAAAATTGCCAAAATCGCCTGCAAAACAGCACTTTTTAGCTGTATTTCAGCCCAAATTAGCGATTTTTGGCAATTTTTAGCCAAAAAATAGCGATTTTTTTCGATTTTTGAGCGTTTTTTAGTGCCCACCCCCCTCCCCCAAAATTTTGGCTCAGACCCCCCGGCCGGCGCCAGACCCCCCAACCCCCCTCCCCCCATCGGCGGATGACCTGTTACATGTATGACCTGAGACCCCCAATACTGCATAGCTGGGCGAAAAATGGTATTTCAGTGATGTACACAGGATGTTTTGCACTGGGATGAAAAATTTTAAGAGGACTGGTTGATCTACTTCCCAGCCAGGCCAAAAAAATTTAAAAAAGTAGCGATTAAGAAAGCATTCAAAAGCCATTCTGAGTGCAAAATTAGCGAAAATCAACAATTTTAGAACTTTAATAATTCGCAATTCAGTCGTGTTTCCGATTTTCGACAAAGTCTTTTCCTAACTCAGCCGGAAAGGGTGAGTGTGTACCAACCCTACAGTCCTGGGTACTGTACGCACATTACACGGTACTGGTACACTCTGTACCATTAGAAATTACGCAATATTTATTTTAGACAAGAACACAAAGACTACTTCCTAAACCGAATTATCGTTAAACCTTTTCGATTTTTTTCAGGTGAATGTTTCAGGTCAACATAGATATTTCAATTTTGATGGGTCCTAATTAGTATTGGTTATTGGGGGAGAAAAAACCCCAATACCCAATTGGCACTCTAATCAAGACTACTAGATAGAACGTAACAGAGCCGACTGAGAACATTGCGGCATTGATCTGGCAAATGGCACTAAACAATATCATTCAGACCACCAAAAGGTCTACAAACCAGTAGAAAAGTGAGAAAGACTACCGATGGTCCAAGCGAAGTAGTAGGGAACGCGACACAGCGACACCGAGACGATCAGATAGAGAAACCAGCTGGAGAAGGGCAGCGACCGTCGTGGTTCCTCCAGCATGTCGGTGATGTCAAAGTGCGGCGTCACTACTACGATGACTGTCATGCAGACTACGCTGGTCACCAGTTTACGCCAGACGGCCGGCTGAAAGAGAGAAGTTGGGCTCAAAACTAACTCTCCATCTGCCACATTTAGTGCGCATGCAAACTAGCGTAGCTAAAGTAAAACTCAGTCTGCTACTAATTGGACAAACCTCAGAACTGAACCGAGTCCGTGGGTGGGTGCGAAAAGTTTAGCGTTCCTGAAAGAGCAGGCAGAGGAACTATTGAGCTGCAAGGATTTTAAGAAAATTGCAGTATCCGTGCCCACAATCGATCAGAGAGCACTCTCCGTGCATTAGGACATGCGAACAGTTTGTATAAGACAAAAGCGAACCCAGGGCGACGGTGCACATTTCTGATTGTCCATTTGTGTCGTGGGCTCGACCGAATACTTCTAAAAGCAGCAGAAAAGGTGCCAGTTTACTCTCTCGTACAACCGAGCCATTGCCTGGTTAGAATTGGTGTCGTAATGCGTGCCGTCAATAAATGAGATGTAGTCCGAGTAGAAACACAACGGACCGCACAGGACGCTTTGGAAGTGAAAGACGTAGGAGAAAAACTCCAGAACTGTCGGCGTCTCCCTGCAAGACAAAGAAAGATTAGTTTGCACTTAAAACAGATTTTTAAATCATTCATTTAGGCTAAAATTAACACAAATATATTCCCAAACCAGCTTCATATGGTGGAAGAAATTTTGGCAGACAGTCGTCCCGAATAAAAAATTTGCTCGGGCAGAACATTTTCGGTAGGCTAACAGCAGACAGAAGAAGAAGCTCAAACCTGACAGCTTCCTTTTCTTGAAGCGCCGTCAACTTTTCGTCTTTCTTCAGTTTGACACGTCCGTCGTGTATGCTAAACGCTATAGACGTCACCTTTTGAACGCACAACATAATTGGTCTAAAAATGTAATATGCAAATTATAGGTTTTACAGCGCAGACAGACAACACCACCCCGTAATATCGGCGGTGTCAGTCTTATCAAGGAACAGACATCGGTAAGCGTGTACATAAGACAGGTAGGCCATGGCGAATATAAACACCAATCTAAAAATAACTGCTCTACACTTTTGCAGAAACCACCCGGTCTTGCTTTACCTATGCACATGATTAGGCGGCGAAAATAAAACCAGCAGATATGAACCCAACGCGTTGGCCAGAATGTGCTTGCTCGCTCTGAAACCATAAATTCTCCAATCAACTACTAGACTGCCAAACTACCCAATCACAATAACTGGCAGGCCCAATACCTGCTCAGTTCAGTCGTAGCAACAATAAATAACACCAACAATACTCCATTCGGCAGCTGAGCGACCATGCGCTGCAATATAACCTCGCCAAAGCGAGCGCGAAAAACTGTGCTGCTTACCACTGCAGAACATGATTTCTTGTCTTTAATTTTACCGTTCGTTATTGTTTTTGCAGAAAACTAAACTAAGCAGGTTTTTGTATAAGTATATCTCATCAGTTCAGTGTACGCACACTCTCTGCAACGTTACTACTGGATGGCAGAGTAAGCAGAGATTCTATTCTGTTGCGATGTCAACGGGAAATACTAAGATTCTGAACAGAATTGCAGTTGAGCTGTATTGGAGGTAGCAGCCCACTGGTTGGACACACAACACAGGAAAGCTGACATTCAGTAATGATCGCATAGGTAATTCTTTGATTCCCTTGCAGCTTGAACGTAACTGCACCTCACTTGTTGAACAGAGAACAAACATTATTCAAGCGGCACTATAGTAGAGTTTTTTGGCTAGAAAACTTTCAAATATCCGTATCGTAAAACCAAGTGTTCGCAGGGTTCTAACCAAACTATCAGGTCAGGCTCTACTCTAAGCCTGCCGAGTCGGTCGGACAATTTGTCTAAAAGCCTGAAATCATTTTCTGCAGGGGTAAGCAAGCAGCATAGATTTTCGCGACCGCCTTGGCGCGATTAAGTTGCAGCGCATGGTCGCTCAGCTGACTAGGCCGAGCCACCGAGTGGAAAATTCTTGGTGTTATTTATTTTCGGTTGGACCAAAGGCCGTCTTTCAGCGATCACAAAGCTATGTATCTGCTACTTAGGGAACCAGGCGTTAAAAAATCTCGCATACAATTCTGCTGTTTCCTGACGCAAAAATGACTTTCAAAAACAAAGCTATACGTTTGCGTAGTTTTTGAGGCAGTGGCATCATTAATCAAATTTTTAAAAAATTGTTTGAGCCCTAATGAGGACCAAAAGCCTGTAAGGGATTTTGTTCCTCTTTCTTTACCCAATTCCATACCTGGAAAAGACTCACAATATCCACAGTTCCCTCGTAAAGTTGCTGTGAGTCCCATTCATGAGGCGGGAGGGGCCTAGAAGCTTACCCCTCCCCTCACCGGCCGAGAAAATTTTGGCGACTTTTTTAAGGATGATCGGCAAATTTACAGCGATTTTCGGACATTTTCTGGGGAAATCGTACCCGTGACCGACCCACACCCTGTGGTGAAGCCGGTACAGTTAGTTTATTTAGTTGTCCGGCGAAGGACCTGCAACATTGGAGCTATGAAAGAACTTACGTTCCAAAGCAGAAGAGGAGAAGAAAAATGCCAATGAGGAGCGGGAAGAGCAGTCTGGCAGTTCTGGAAGCAGAGCCCGGACTAAATCTGTGATAGTAAAGGACAGAGAAGGGCAGCGAGACGAGTAGACAAAACGCGTAGTTTATCTGAAAGTTGTCATCATAAAAAATTGTGTCTGATATTATTTTTACTTACTTTATCGATGGGTACGCCGAGCAGGTTGGCCAGAGGAAGCAAGACATCGGAGCCGGAGTTGAAGGTGTACTCGCCTGGCATGGCACAGACTCGATCTGCTTCTCACGTACTGACTCTCAAACATCGCACATACTATACACACAGGCCGAAACAACTTTTTTGGACTGGATTTCGGCAGTCGAACGCAAGTTCATATAAAAGAACGGTCGGCAGACAGACTGCGTCCAGTCACACTTCAACAACTAACTGAATAAACCATTATACACGCAGACCGTTTTTAGTTTCAGGCAGAATTTAAAAAAATTAGACTACAGATAGAGGTCGCCAACAGTTCATCAAATGAACGCGGAGCAAATGTTGGCACAACAGAAATGCCGGCGGCCGGCATTTTCAACACGAAAATGAACACACCTTTTAACCGGCTCGCTGTTGCAGAACAGGGCTACGCCGAGCCGACTTTCTACCTTACACTACAAATGATGTTAGGCGCCGATGATTGGTTGCTGTTTATCAGCATTATTATTAACGTATGCTATTAATAAACTTATCCTTTATCAGAATTCCTAGTTTATTACCTATCACTGATAGGCTATCACAACGAAGCAGATCTTTCAACATAGCAACCGAAAATCTCAAACCATTTTTTAAATGAAGACAAATACATAAATTCTTAAAAGATTGTTACAACCTTATATTAGTAAGATACTCTGCTTGTTCCGGAGATATTTGTAGGGATGGGTAAAGAAATTTAGATTTTCCCAGTGCTCCAAGTTTTTCTAGACCATTATGCAGGATGAAGACAATTTCAACAGAAGTTCAACAAAACAATCCGCACTCAAAAAGTTATGGCCTTCTAAACTTTGATCGACAAAGGTCTGGTTCTATTATGCTCGGATCGGCTCGTAAGCTTTGTCGGCTTCGTTCTGACTAGGTTAACTGAACTGAAAGTACCTTTTCTCAGCTATAAACTCACCAGAACGCTTGCAACTGACAGCTTGTTTACACTTTGATTAAGAGCATGAGGCTAACCAGCCCAAAACTCGATAAAGTGGACGACCGCGTGCTGGACCCTCATGTGTAATTGACCGTGTAAGTAAACGCATTATTTGGCTTGGCCGATTAAGGCAAGTAAGATATTGTTAGATTCGGCAAAAGCCAGCGCAATAAATTGGATTTTTATCTAGATGACAGCTGTAACAGTTACGAAAGGACGTGTTTTAGTTTTCGCTTTGCGCTGGTATTGGCTGCAAGCTAGACATAGGCAACTGGTGTCACATGAAAGCCAGGCAAAACGTGCTGCTAATAGAAGAAGACCACAAAGCGAACATGACACAATGAGATAAAGATAAGGTATATAAGTGGAGTGGAGCAGATAATCTCATCAGTTCACACAACTTAACGTTGCCAAAAATTATTTTCTACCTAGGACCAGGTGAGTTTTGAGAGAAAACCAGGTAATGAAGAGATATAAAGCTGAAAATACCAAAAAATCCCAGAAAACTCCTAGCCTGTTAAAAATAAGCGACTGTCGGGCGGTTTATTGCGAATAACCGTTTATGGAGGTGTCGGGGGACTTGGGCCTCATGACCGACAAAGTTGTATACAAGGTCGAGCGCCGGCCTGGGGCAAATCCTAATCTGCGCTACGTTTGCTCTGAACACTAATTTGCACAACCTAAGAAAATGAGCTTTTTCCCTAATTGCGATGAAAATGAGTTCGAATCTAGAGTCTGTGGCGACTCCAATGGTGCTTATATGTCGCTTCTAGGTTAAACCGCTCAAGAGATACGGCCAGTAAAAATTTGCAAAAATCGCGAAAAAATGGCGTTTTTTGAAAACTCTACATAGAAGGGGTAACATAGGCAGACCGATGGATTTGGCTGAAACTTCCTGAGTGGGGTATTCACGACCGCTGGAATCGATTCTGACACTTCTCGACCCTGAAAACCTCACCCTGATACCGTAATTCGGCTCCCAAAATGAGGTGTTCAAGCTATGTCATCTGAGATTGAGCAGTCCAATACCATTATAAGCATCCGCAATCACTTTTTAGGAGTTTTTAGGCGTGTTTTAGGAGTTTGACATGCAAATTTGGAAAATTTGTGTTAGAGTTCAAATCCGTTCTTCTTCAAGCTGTACCACCGAATTACGGTATCAAGGTTTTCAAGGTCGAGACGTGGTCAGAATCGATTCCAGCGGTCATAAATACCCCATACAGTAAGTTTCATCCAAATCCGTCTGTCTGCCTATGTTTCCCACTTCTACGTGAAAATTTAAAAAACGCCATTTTTCGCAATTTTTGCAAATTTTGACCGGCCATTTCACTGGAACGCTTTGACCTATAAGCGTCATAAAAGCATCAATGGAGGCGCCAGAGACTCTAGGTTCGAACTCTGCAGTCATCTCACTTTCATCGCAATTAGGAAAAAAGGATCAGGTGTAGCTGGGGGGGGGGAATCAGGAACCGATCCCAAACAAAAACTAATGTGTTTAATGATCATAATTAATTATAAATTAACGATTTCTAGCGATAAATATCGATTATCGATAATTTTTTGGCAAAATTCCAAAATTTCAAAGTCGTCCAAAATGGTTATGTCGTATATCATTTGAAAGCCCTTCGTCTGGCGAGTTTAATGATCACTAAATCAGCATAGGGCACGCCCCGGGGGGCCTGTTTGGCCAAATATAAAAGTACCCCTAGAGACGCATCAGTATAGGCACGCTCCGGATGGCCTGTTTTCCAAATATAAAAATACCCTTAGGGGGCGCATCAGTATAGGTACGCTCCGTATGGCCGGTTTTCCAAATATAAAAATGCCCCTAGGGGGACGCATCAGTAGTATAGGCACGCTCCGGAGGGCCTGTTTTAAAAACATAAAAATACCCCTAGGGGACGCATCAGTATAGGGCACGCTACGGGGGGCCTGTTTTAAAGACATAAAAATACCCCTAGGGGGACGCATCAGTATAGGCACGCTCCGAAGGGCCTGTTGTGTTTTCCAAATATAAAAATACCCCTAGGGGCACGCAATCAGTATAGGGCACGTTCCGGAGTCGTATAGTCATAAGAAAGTTAATTAATTAATGTATAGTCCATTTCTGACCTTCCTTGATTCCCCCCCCCCCCAGCTACACCTAACCCGGAAAGGAAGGAGCTCATTTTTTACGTTGCGCAAATTAGTGATCAGAGCAAACGTAGCGCAGATGAGGATTTACCCCAGGCCGGAGCTCGACCTTGTGTACAACTTTGCTCTGGGGCCCAAGTCGCTCCGACGCCTCCATAAAAAGTTATTCGCAAAAAAACTGCCAGGTGGCTAATTTTTGTACAGACTAGAAAAATCCTGAAAATTAAAAATTCCGACCCAGATTTTAGAAACTCCCAGAAAACCTCATAACTACAATCTCAAATTTTTCCTCCAATACCAAATCAATATCAAAAACTCCTAGACCTAAACAACCTAACCTGGCAACTATCCGCCGGCTCCCGATCGCACGCGTCGTCTCAACAACGCCGGTAATTAGGTAATATGGATTCGGATCCCC